>CAHIKZ030002051.1:430000-440000 GCA_903632075.3 Acanthosepion pharaonis | reverse complement strand
GAAAAAGAAATGACGTAATGCCCGTCCACCGGTTTAACGGTGGTAGAGAAAAATGACTTAATGCCCAGCCACAGGTTAAACGATAGGTAAACACTTGTAACTATTTTTATATCTACTGCGAAACATGACATAGGTATTATTTGCGAATTTTGACCCAGGAGCTCAGGCATGAGAGTTAAAATTTGTTCAGGAATACAGGGCTCAAAGGGTTAAGGGTCAAAGCACAATGAAGGTAACCTGATCTTTGCAGAGCTTTCAATAATTTTGATCTTGTGCCAGACAAGCTGAATAGATTTATGATGGCTGCGTTTATCAGCCGGAAATGAATTCAAATTGTTATACACTGCCACTGATTGGTTATTAAATTAACCAATAACTCAAATATATTACCATTCGTAGTAGAAATAAATCTTTAGTTATTTTGTCTTCATTTCTTTCTTTTGTCGCTTTTTTGGTTCTGAATCTTTTAAAATCCCTGCCATCTATGGTTCTTTTCCATAGTTCTATACCAGAGAGATATGAACAGACGTGAAAAGGTAAATACCTTATCCGGATTTTATTACACAAATCAATGTCTGCAAAATAAAATTAATATTAAGCAATAAAATTTCCAGCATATATTTACATGCGTGTATTTCAGTATTTAATATCTGTTTTCAAAGAAATATTGATGATACGTTTCAGGTTTTATTACAAAATCAAATTAAGTACGACATCGCAAAAATATATATTTGATTAATACAACAAGCAATATAGAATAAGTAATATAATTTACATTAATAATAAAACATATCCTGTCGAGTACCTAGATGGACCCCCACTTGGGAATACAAATCGTGGCCTATGGATGTTCGATTGATGTGATGAATAATCTGTCTATATTTCTGAGATGACGTATTATGTACATTATTTACATTATTCGGACTATTGTTCTCATCTTTGTTGCCATATTTATCACAACGCTTCGGCCTTTCAGTATCTGTCTATATTTCTGAGATGAGGTATTATGTACATTATTTACATTATTCAGATTATTGTCCTCATCTTTGTCGCCATATTTATTACAATGTTTCGGCCTTTCAGTATCTGTATATATGTCTGAGATGAGGTATTATGTACACTATTTACATTATTCAGATCATTGTCCTCATCTTTGTCGCCATATTTATTACGTTTCGGCCCTTCGGTATCTTTCTATATTTCTGAGATGAAGCATTATATACACTATTTACATTATTCGGACTATTATCCTCATCTTTGTCACCATATTTATTACAACGTTCCGGCCGTTGTACGCTCCGGTTTTCTTCAGGTGGTTGGAATGTCGAATTGATCCCTTTATTTCATTCACTGGGGTAGACTCTTCTTGTTCCACGTGCCATGTTTAATGGATGTCAGTTATCAGTTACCTCCTGTTAATTTCTCAAGGGCACATTGCACAGTGTATAAAGACGTTAGTTAGATCCAGTAACGGGGCCCAAAGAGTTGTGAGTTCAATACCCGGTTAAGGCAGTGGAGAACTTGGAGAGGGGAATTAACAGTTTTTCCCATGATCAGTTGATTTTGTTTTTTATTCCCATTACACAATTATATAAGAAAATCTATTTTTACATGTTTTAAAAACGATGCTATATGTTATATATCTGAATTCAAAACAAATCTCAATATATATATATGTGTGTGTGTGTGTTAAAATATGTATGTAAATAAATATAAATATATATATATATATATAATTTTATATATATATTATTTATATATTATATATGCGTGGTACTTATTTGAACATACTGAGATAGATATGAACATATTGAGATAGATAGATAGATAGATAGATAGATAGATAGATAGATAGATAGATAGATAGATAGATATGGGCACATTTAGATAGATAGATAGATAGATAGATAGATAGATAGATAGATCTTTCTTTCAACCTTGCTGTTTTTACTTCCGCTTTTATACAATAAGTTGTTATTGTTAATGTCTGATTTAATTTCTCTAATTCATTCATTTCCCCTTCTCACTAAGTTGTCACCCCTTTTCCTTTCACTATTTATTCTTCTTCAATTTTTGCTTCTACACTTCTGTCGTACGGCTTAATTAATTTCCGTGTTTGTCGCGCAAACTGCAGCCATGTTGAAACTCTGTTGCTTGTTGACACAATCACTTTTGCCCGAAGGCCTCCACGATACACTGGACGCTGGCATCGTCGGAATTAATGGTCGAAAGTCCGGCCAAGAGTTGAAAAGTGCCGCCACCAACGCAGAACTTAAACTAGTTTGGATGTGGGACATTCACCAAATCCTAAGCTCTGACCTAACTCACACGTCTGCCGCTTAACCGATAAAATGTCACGTGCACTGCAGTTTGAAGAGAGAGACGTTGACAAGGCCAAAAGGAATTTGATCGCTTTTATTGACTCTGGAGTTGTCCTTAATGCAAGTGTCAGTCTGGCCTTTTCCTGTCTTTTGTCAGGCTTTCTTTTGCTTTGGAAAATAGTTATTTACAGCAGTGATTTTTTTTTAATTTTTGCTTCTTTTTTTTTTTTTTTGCTTCTTTTTTTTTTAATTTTTGCTTTTTTTTTAATTTTTGCTTTTTTTTAAATTTTTGCTTCTTTTTTTCCTTTTTTTTGATTTTTGCTTCTTTTTTTTCCTTTTTTTTATTTTTGCTTCTTTTTTTTCTTTTTTTTAATTTTTTCTTTTTTTTTAATTTTTGCTTTTTTTTTTCTTTTTTTTTTCACGCAACACCATAAAAATATGTCAGAAGATCAAAATAATGAGATTATCAAGTAGGGAAAGAAGTAGAAAATAAACGAAGAATGAGACCATCTCTCTCCCTCTCTCTCTCTCTCTCTCTCTCTCTCTATCTATCTATCTATCTATCTATCTATCTCCTTCTCTCTTTGTCTTGCTCTCCCCCTTCTCTCTCGCTCACTCGAATGCTCTCCGCCATGTCCTTTTAGGTGGCTAATAACACATCACAGCTTCCTTTTTCTTTTTCTTTTTTTTTTTTACAGTAAGACTTATCTTGTACAAGGTCAGGGAGATCACTCAAGGTAGAGGGATACATTGAGAGGCAGTCAATATTGATAGGAGGGGACGATAGCGGTTGACTCTAAACTTCAATAGGTTAAGATTGTAATGACCTTGAGGAAACATCCTCTTGGGAGACAGTTCCACAGGGCAGTGATTCCCGGGAATAAATGTATGTGGTTGTGAAAGTCAGACCTGGTGGAAACATGAGATGCAGTATGCCTGAACTCTTTCCGACAATGCGCCACTGACCCATAAATATAAATAGCCGTGGAAATATCCAGCATTCGTGGCCTGACGATTGCGTCCAGCATGAAACAGCCTGTCGCTTCTGAATGCTGACTTCAATGTTCACTTTTATATTTATATTTACACACGCTCTATCTCTAATATTAAGCACTTTATCCCATAAATATAGAAAACCTTAAAACTATATATATATATATATATATATATATATATATATATATATATACAGACGTCCGATCGCATCAAGCCAGGACCGAAACCCGCCCGATTTAGTCGGAGATTCTAACCGCTACGCTATCGGCGCCCGGCAGAGTGAATATTTAATTTTTGCGTATTTAGTTTTTTATAAACACGCCATATATATAGGATTTTGTTTATACGGAATAAATTCCAATAACCAACAAATATTATTCTTAAAAGAGTGCTCAATACAGAGTAGAGCAAATATAATTTATTCGAAAATTATAATATAAATATGTTCAACACCATCACTTGATAAGACCACCAGAAGTGTTGAAACAAAATGGCTATTTTTGTAGTGATTTTATAAGATATTTATGTTATAATTTTCGAATAAATAACTATATATATATATATATATATATATATATATATACGTGTGTGTGTGTGTGCGCGTGTGTGTGTGTGTGTGAGCGTGTGTGTGTGCGTGTTGGACTCTCCCGTCATTTTCGACGTATGAGGGTCAAGCAACTCAGTTCCTAGGAACCGACATCTAGCCGACCTGCACATACGATTTGATTATAATGGTGAAGGTTTTGTGTAGAACCAACCACACTTTTTGAAGGGCCGAATACAGAGACCTGGTGAACTACGTGCCACAAAGTCCCCAAACGACCCTCCGCAGGTTTTGAATTCAGAGTTGTCCTTCTCCTAGACCAGTTGCCATCCAAGGCTATAGAACCCAGTCTGTCCTGCTATTTACCCATAACCTTAATACTAATGTCTTTTCCCGCTATGCCTTAACATCAAACTCGCGGTTTAAAAGTGAAATCACAAATGCACACGTTGCAATCCCCTTTCAACTTTCAATTTTTTTTCCTTTCTTCGTCCTCAGTCAAGATCATAGTACGCAACCTCACCCTACGGTTTACTCTAAACAACATAATCTTTTCACTGGCTCTAAAAAATACACAGCGCCAAAGTTATACTTCTAGACTAGTGTTCAGCCACAGATAGAAAGTCTAGACTTTCTTGTTATTTAACCCATAGCTGGAGGGACAGAAAGAGAGAGATGAATCCATACATTTCCGAATGGTATTTATGCGAAAGTGAATGTAACAAACTCGACTTGGATTCGAACTCGGCTTTTCAATACCTCTTTCCGAGTCGCTAACCGACACACTACCTGTACATCCATTTCAACTTTCAATAGCCCCGTCTTGAGGTCTTTTCCGCGTCTCCCACAACCGATGTCAAAGTGTCGAAATAGTCGAGAAAAGTCGACTTCTTCTTTATTGGTTCTACCTTGGACTATCACCGTTGGTACAAGGAACCGGACCATAACAAAAACAAAACACTATGAAAGTATAGAAATACGTTTTATAGTAAAAATACTAGCAATACATTTTTATATTAAAAAATTAACAACAATAAATATTTATAGTAGACTTTCCGACAATGCATTTTTACAGTAGAATTACCAATAATACATTTTACAGTAGAATTAACAACAATATATTTTATATAGTAGAATTACCGACAATACATTTTCATAATAGATTTACCAACACTATATTTCATACTAGAATTATCAACAATAATTTTATAGTAAAATTACCAACTATATATTTTCATAGTAGAATTAACAACAATACAATTTATAGTAGAATTAGCAACAATTAATTTTGTAGCAAAGTGACTGACAACATATTTCATCAGTAGCTGAAGCCATAAAATTGTGTTCGAAATATTTAGATTTCAGCATTAAACAACGCATGGAGCTTGATATGCCGTTCAATGTCCAACAAAACATCTTATCTACAGTTGACGGCATAGAATTGTTAGATTTCTCCATTAACTAACCCTTTTGTTGGTAAAGGTTGATTTGGCACTAACAAAATCAACCAACCAATGTATTTTTATACTTTCATAGTGTTTTGTTTTTGCTTGGGGGGTCATTATTTGCCCATTGTTTGGACACTAACAGCTGTTACCACCCCAGGTCAGAGTGAACCTAGAAAACTCCATGGGTTATTTAACGTTGAAATCTCAATGTTTCGAACATTGTTTTTGTTGCAGAGTAATTAGCACCCCTTCAACACTCTACCAGACAACCTAGCTCATAGCCTTAAATAGTCTACAATTAAGGACTTCAAGGGTTGATTAATAAGTTGATACTAAGCTGATTAATATTCGGACTGATCTTACTTCGTTTGGTTAGCATCGGATACTGGTGTTGAATAAATATATTAAACCCTCATTCTTTTCAGTGCATCATTCACACCTCGACGATACAATATCTATATACACTCATAATATAGATCTCTTGACTCTTAAAATGACCACATTTGTATTGGGTGAACAGTTTATTGATCTCCTTAATACTTATTTCTCGATCTGTACGTTAAAATTTAAATGCATCAAATTTAATTTACATTATATTTGATAAGAGGTTTTCTTCTTGATGATCTTTTATAGAAAATGAAACCATTTAAATAACAATGGAAAATCATGCACGGTAAGATTTAAATTTAAGATGTAAATTTACATTATAAAATTACTGTGATTTGCTAATAATACCTAGCATAAAAATCAGCATTTATACATAATACATGGGATCGAATTACGATAACTACAGCCAGTCGCACATTTTCACCAATGCGACTAGATGATGCTGTAAAAAACATCTACATTATTTACATTATTCGGACTATTGTCCTCATCTTCGTCGCCATATTTATTACAACGTTTCGGCCGCTGTACGCTCCGGCCTTCTTCAGGTGGTTGGAATGTCGAACTGGACCCTTTATTTCGCTCCTTGGGGTAGACAGTTCTAGTTTCACATGCCATGCCTCTTCGTTCAAATTGACAAAATGATGCTGGCCTCACCGCTATTTTCATGGCAAATTTTCGGAACAAGACACCTTCTTTCTATAACACCTGACCTTTACATCAACGACCCATTCTGTTGCGTACAATGAATCGACTAACCGCGTTCCCTTCATATTCCATTGGTAAGGAGTAAGTTCCACTCAGACAACTTCATTACCAGAACTGCTACATTGTGGAACGGACTTCTCCGGTCACAAAAATCCTAAACATTTCAAGTCAATGGGCAAAAGAGTTAACTATCCTATTGTTGTAGAGTAACTAGCACTCTTTTAACACTCTACCAGATGGCCTTGCTCATAGCCTTAAATAGTCTACGATTAAGGACTTCAAGGGTTGATTAATAAGTTGATACTAAGCTTATTAATATTTGGATTGATCTTAATTCGTTTGGCTATACAGCATTTGACCCTCCTCTATTCCTTGTCTTTTTGTTTTGTAACTTATTCTTCTGTGTTTTTTGTATTTATCCGTTAGCACCGGATACTGGTGCTAAATAATTATATTAAGCACTCATGCTTCTCTCCGTTCTGGGTATGACGATAAACTACATCCGCGTCCAGGATATGGCGATAAACTACATCCGCGTCCTGGGTAAGACGATAAACTACATCTAACAGCAAGGCCTCTGATCAGGAGGTTTTGAGGGGCGTGGAACCACCTCTAAATTGCTGGTGTTCCAAGGTCCATCCTAACCCGGGGTGGTAGGACCTGTTAGTATTATATGTATGGGAAAATAGTTAACCCCTAAATTGGGCTCAAAACTATGAAAATGTAAAAGTAGATTTTCAATACCAGAATACTTTGTAAGAATTATTACCAGCAATAAATTTTTGAAGAAAAATTATTACCAGCAATACATTATTAACAGCAATACGATTTTGAAAAAATATTATCAGCAATACATTTAAAAAAAGAATACCAGCAATAAAAATTTTGTCGGCATTAAATAACCCATTGAGGTTGATATGCCGTAAAACAAAACAAACCAAACCATTTTTCTCTGGGTATCATATGCCTCAACGATAAAACAGTTTTATGGCTTCAGCTACAGATAAAATGTATTGTCAATCATTTTGTTATAAAATTAATTGTTGGTGATTCTATTATCAATATGTATTCAGCATCGTAAAGTCGAATAAATTAATACGAAATACTTCTTTTTTCATCGTGGACAGTAGAAAGAAAACTCAATGACACAAAAAGTGGAATCGGCGTGCCGAGTTCAAATTCTGACTGAGTACGTTGCACTAACTTTCACACATATAATTTTTGGAAACTTGCTACAGAAAGCATAGCAGCAGCAGTAACACCTGGCATGGTGAGGCTGTGGCCCTATTCTCCACAGAGAAGTCTAATGTCACTAGGCAAGAGGCGGGTGGGTAGACACTTGGAAAGGGTGAGACGAGACGAGATTCGCACTTAAAGAGCGGGTATTGATTCTTAATTGGAGGTCACCAGATAACATCAATGACTTCTCCATCGACACAGGTACCAACCATTTAGAATTCCAGTCTAAATGACTAATTAGCAACTCTAGGATTCGTCATTTTCTGGAACAAGTCAAAGAACAAGTCAAATAGCGTTATGTCAGCATGTCTACTTCTCGAAGAGAAAAAAAAGGCGATTAATGCTGACAGTTTGGTTTTAAGAATTCACAAGAACATTGGACATGAAATGCTTCAAATATTATTATACTTTTAAAATATATTAAATATAGGAACTAAATATTTTATTTCACTTTTTGTTTATTTTATAATCTGAAAGTTAAGCTATTATTTTAAAGTTTATATATATATATATATATATATATATAGATAGATAGATAGATAGATAGATAGATAGATAGATAGATAATATTAGTGGCCATATATATATATATATATATATATATATATATATATATATATATATATATATATATATAAATAAATATATATATATTTATATAAATAAATTCCCAAGAGGATAGAATCCAGATAGAGCTCAATGTCCAGGACAGAGCAAGAATATAAGAATATATATATATATATATATATATATATATATATATATATATATATATATATATATATATATAATTCACAGCACGCACACACAAACACACACAAACACACACACACACACACATATATATATATATATATATATATATATATATATATATGACCAGCATGTCAATCGGTAAACTTAAACATAGGTTATGGAACACCAAAGTCGTGTCTCTCAGAGTAAAGCTCGACATATCAGTCGTTTTCTCAACACTTCTCTATGGTACTGAGACTTGGACCATTTACCGCAAACACACACACATACACACACATATAATGTAGTGTAATGTATTGTTGCTCGGATTAAGGAATGGAAGTGCAGAGTTCGAACTCTAGTCGAGTTCATTACATTTACTTACGTGCTAATACCCTTTGGAAAGGTATGAATTCAACTCTTTTCTTCCCCTCTATGGATAAATAGTAAGACAGACTGGGTTCTATAACACTGAATGGCAACTGATCTCGGATACGGAAAACTCTGATTTCAAAACTGTATGTAACCCTGGCGAAGCAAATACTAAGCAGTTAAGGAAAGGATCGTTCGGATTAAGTCGAAATAATTTAAACCTTAAACTAAATATTTAAAAAAAAAAAAATACCTACCTATCTTTGGTTTTCTGAAGGCACGACACTTTACCAATGAAATGATTTTCAAACAAGTTTAAATTTATATGACACCGTATCGCATTAGATTATACGAACATTGTTCGGAAAATATTATTCGAATTTTAAATTGTTTGAACGAAAATTAATCAAAAGGATGATTATACTAAATAATAATTATTCCAAATGCAAAATTCTTTATTGCAATAAAAATGTCAAATTTAAAAGAGGAAATATACAAATGATAATTATTCGAAATACAAATATCGTTAATAAAACAATTTAGTAAGAAAAATTCCTTCTAACCTTAAGTTATCTGATACTGCATACAAATAGTTAGCTACTGAAGTGTACTCGTTGAAGGATGCCACTAATTTTTTTCACTTTTCCATTTACGTCGCCGTATTCCTTGGTATTCCTTGGCATATTTTGGCAAACTTTTCTGACTTTTGCAATCAGAATTTCTTGCAAGTCTTGTGCACTTTTAAGCGCGTCTAAGAATTTCCATATGGGATGATGGGCTGACACTTGCTGCAAAAAAAAAGCCCTATGCCAGGGGCCAGCAACATTTTGCTAACTATGTGCCGACTTAGGGTCTTTAAAATCATTCAGTGTGCCAACGGCATACAAATCAAGGTCAATATACTTGTTCTGCCCTTGGGAAAGGTATGAATCCTCTTCTTCTCCCCCCATCTATGGGTATATAGCAGGACTGACTGGGTTCTATAGCCTTGGATGGCAAATGGTCTACCGCAGAAAGAAATGGCAACTTTCTGTGGGAAAAAAATCTGCCTCGTCAGTCATGTATTGAAAGGTACATGATCGCCTAAGCGTCTATCATGCATGGCACTTAACTGACTGATTGATACATATACACTAGTATATATTAAAATTGAAACAGCTAAATATTTTCTCAACCTACTGCGGGAAAAATCTACCTCTTCAGTCATGTATCGAAAGATACATGATCGACTAAGCGTGTATTACGCATGG
>CAHIKZ030002051.1:402500-417500 GCA_903632075.3 Acanthosepion pharaonis | reverse complement strand
TTTATTAAAACAATTGAATATTTTTCATGTATTATGAATTCCTATTTGTTGTTAATTCTGGACAATTCACATAGATATATATATATATATATATATATATATATATATATACAGTATATCTATATAAGACATTCAGTTTATAATTTTCTTTTTTAAGAAAAAAAACAAAAAACAGAAAGTAGACGGTCATGGCTTTCCAAAGAGTTGAATTCCGTGTAGCTCGTAATAAGTTTTTGTCCCTTTACTATTTCCCCCATGTTCTTATGTCATCCACTTTCTTAAAAAGACAGAGTATGTCATGACTTTCCTTTGTCTCTCTTTCCTTCTATTCGACCTGTGAAAAACATCATATTCTCGAAGCCCAAAAAATTTCTCATTACGTGTCCCAGAAATTTCAGGCTGCCTCTTCCTGATGTTAACTATAAGCTTCCTCCTTGTTTCAGAATCCCCTTCAAAACCTCATCGTTGTTGATACGCTCGGTCCATGATATTCTCAGCAGAATCTGTAGAATCTCATCTCCGTTGCCTCGAGTTTTTCAAATCTTTTATTTAGAAGGCCGTCCAACATTCGTTGCCGTAAAGGAACAGATATCAAGTAGCAGTTCAGTACTTTTTTTTGTAACTAAAGAAATTTTCTATAATAAAACATGTCTAGTTTTTTCAATGCGACATTGGCCATCCCAATACGTCTTCGGATCTCAGCCTCACACTTACTTTCCTCTGTCAAAAAAAAAAAGATATTTAAACTTCCGCACCTGCTTGATTTTAGTGTCCCAGATCTGCAAATCTGTTATAGAGTGGTTTCACAGTGAGGCTTGTATTTGTACTAAGTCGGTCCTTGAATAGGTTCGACGTACAAAACGTTAGGAATTTGATATAATAGGTAATTACGCAGAGAAATCTAGTTGTGGTTGATACTTTAGTATCCGACTAACGGTCGTCCGGCATCGACTGATTGACCGACGATATTTAGTCATTTTGTCATGTGGCACAAGGCCTTTTCCATGGGATCTCCGAGCCCGTGGGGACGGCCAAAATATGCCCATTGAACCCGTATAAACGGGTTCAGGTTGGTTTAAGGAATATTGAAAGAGACTCCGCCCTTCGGCGTAGCTACTCCTTCGGGTTCCATTAAAACCCGAAGGCAGAGAGTTCAACCGATCAGCCAGTTGACTGACTGACCGACCCACTGAGCCGAGTCCTACTACTACTAATATTATTATAGGTGGGAGAGTTGATTAACAATAGAATAGGTGTGTTCCACTATAAAAAATCTCATTATTTCTATGTTTCTGCTTAAAATATATATACGGCATCAAATTCAAGGTTAAACTTTGGATACATCTCGAATCTTAGAACCATCCAGCTATATAGGTTGAATAAATCCAGTGAGATGCAAATGAATGAGCTTCAAACAAAATTTGGCTTAAAATTAAAGAGTTTGATAAGAAACCAAAATTGACCTCCTGGAGGTCATTCTTTAAGCTGTGTTTTTGTATTACTAATGTACAAAACCACTCGACACGTTCGACAAAACCGTCCTGGGTATGACGATAAACTACATTCACGTCCTGGGTATTTTTTTTTTAAGCATTTCACCCCAAGCAAGGCGGGAAGCCACTAGGACGCAAGGGGTTACAGAAAGTTTAGAGCAAGATCAGATAGGAGTGATAGAAGAAAGGATGAGGGTAGTGGATAGATTAAGGCAACTGGAGATGTCGATTGACATTACACTTGAATAGCTGGAGATTATAGCTCACAGAGAAACAGAAATAGGGAAGGGATTTCCACAGGCGAGAGGTGCGAGACATGAAGCTATTAGAGTAGAAGAGACGGCTACATTTAGGAGTTTCGACAGTGAAGGGGTGAGAGCGGGATGCCAGCCTCGTAAGGCGCTGGAACTCATGACGTCTGGGAACCAGCGAATGCAACTCCTCGGAACAATTTCCATGAAAGTATTTGTAGAACAGACAGAGGGTATGACGATAAACTACATCCACGTCCTGGGTAAGATGATAAACGTCCAACAGCAAGGCCTCTTATCAGGAGGCTTTGAGGAGCGGGGAACCATCTCTTAAATGCTGGTGTTTCCCAGGTCCACCCTGACCAGGGGTGGTAGCACCCGTTGGGGTCCCATCTATGGGCAAATAGTTAACATCAAACTTGGATCAAAACACTATGAAAGTGTAAAAATAGGTTTTAGTACCAGCAATACATTTTTATAAAAAATTATTACCAGCAATGAATTATTTAATGAAAAAATTATTTACACTATTTACATTATTCCGACTATTGTCCTCATCTTTGTCGCCATATTTATTAAAACGTTTCGGCCGTTGTACACTCCGACATTCTTCGGGTGGTTGGAATGTCGAACTGAACCCTTTATTTCGCTCACTGGGGTAGACTGCTCTCACAGATCCCACAGAAGGCGGTGATCTCCCTTTTCTCTCCATAAGGTAAAGCTTCAAGAACACCAGAAAGCTGTAACACGAGGGGAAGTAGAAAAATCAGGCGTGGCTGACCACATATGGAGAGAGAAGGGAGATCACCGCCCTTTGTCGGATCAGGTTGAGATAATAGACAAAGAACACCATTGGAAAATTCGTAACCTTAAGGAGTCAGCACATATGCTAGGGCACAAAAATCTCCTGAGCCGACAGAAGCATAGAAAAGCATAGAAATGAATACAATATGGGAACCACTAATAAGGAGTGCCAGAGAAAACCGATAATAACAACAATAATTGCAATATGAGCTCTGGTAAAAACATGCAATGATAACAGCAAAAATTACAATATGAGCACTGGTAAAAATGATGAGAAAACATTAGGTTTATAATACCCACAAAATCATACACAGATGTCCTCAAGGACACATGGTACAGTGTATATAGGCGTTAGTTAGATCCAGTGGCAGGACCCAGAGAGTGTGAGTTCAATACCCGGTTAAGGCAGTGGAGAACTTGTAGAGGAGAATTAACAGGAGATAACTGATAACTGACATCCATTAAACATGGCACGTGGAGGTAGAACAGTCTACCCCAGTGAGCGAAAGGGTTCAGTTCGACATTCCAACCACCTGACGAAGGCCGGAGCGTACAACGGCCGAAACATTGTAATAAATATGGAGACAAATATGAGGACAATAGTCTGAATAATGTAAATAGTGTACATAATACCTCATCTCAGAAATATAGACAGATACTGAAAAAAGTATTACTAGTAATATCAGGTCATACCATAAGTTTTGTCCGAATTTTACCTTTTTTTAAAATGAACAAAATTTAAAGAGTATTTTATAATGTCTAATGGAGCTGAGCATTATTTTTATGTTTAGATGCATTTAAACTGATCAAATTTTATTTCAGAGAACAATAAAATTTAATTTTGTTTGATTAAAACCCTGCTAACATGGAAGTATCCAAGAATCATTTGAGGCACATAATGCTTTATGAGTTCAAGAAAGGAAACGCAGCAGCCGAAGCGGTTAGAAACATTCACTCGGTTTATGGAGAGGAATGTGTGAATGAAAGAACTTGCAGAAGATGGTTTGCAAAATTCAGAGGTGGAGATTTCACCCTTGAAGATGAAGATCGAACCGGACGTCCAGTTGAGTTTGATGAAAAGCTTCTTGAAGCAGCCCTTGAAGAAAATCCTGCTTTATCAGTTGGGGAATTGGCAGTGGTTCTCAGTTCAAACCATACAACTGTTCATCGTCATCTTCAACAACTTGGAAAAGTTCCTAAACTTGGAAAATCGGTGCCTCACGAATTGTCTGAAAACAACCTCAGATCCCGAGTTGATATCTGCTCTTCTCTCCATTCTCGCCAACTTGTTTCACCTTTTTTGGATAGACTTGTGACTGGCGACGAAAAATGGATCTTTTATCGAAATGTTAAGCGTCGTAGACAGTGGCTTGGTAAAGGGAAGGACCCCAGCAACAGCCGAAAATGGAACTTTATGGGCAAAAGGTTCTTCTTTCAATCTGGTGGGATCGCCAAGGAATAACCCACTTTGAATTCTTACCACCTAATGCAACAATTAATGCTCAAATATACTGTCAGCAATTAGAGCGTTTGAACCAAACTTTGAGGAAAAAAGACCTGCTCTAGTGAATCAAAAAGGGGTGATGTTTCATCAGGACAATGCGTGACCCCACACAACAAGAATAACGTCACAAAAGATCGAAGAACTTGGTTGGGAGAAAATTCCTCATCCATCTTATTCTCCCGATCTTGCTCCTTCAGACTACCATTTGTTTCGTAGCTTACAGAATCATTTGGAAGAAACAGCTTTTGTAACACAGGAAGAGGTTAAAACTGACATTTGTGAGTTCTTCGAATCAAAGCCAAAAGAATTTTACAGTAATGGATTTAGTAAGCTTGTTAATAGATGGAAGGAAGTCATAGATAATCAGGGAAAATACATTGTTGATTGAATCTGTAATTAAATGTAACATTTGGTCACTTTGTTTTCTTTATTCAAAATTCGGACAGAACTTATGGGATGACCTGATACATTTTTGAAAAAACAAAATATTACCAGCAATACATTTTTTGAAAAAAATATTACCAGCGATAAAAAAAAAACTCTTCGGCATTAAATAACCCGTTGGAGTTGATATGCCGTAAAACAAACGAAACCAAACCGTTTAACAAAAGACCGATAAGAAATTAATGAGATTGTATAATTGTTAACATCACTTCGCTCTCAAGTGAATTACAAAGACTGTAATTCGATATACGTACGTAAATCTATTCAACTGTATCCATGCAGTTTTAATCGACCTTTCGCCAACCTTGAGGCATCTTCATGATTCTATCCTCTCAGATGCTTTTATAAACTCCCAGAAAATTGAAGTTCTTCCGATTAAGATGCTTTTTTTCGGGGTCGAAATAAGTAGTAACCTAAAGATGAAAAGACAGGTAAGCATGGTGGGTGTAGCTGGACATCCCAATCAAACTGTACCAATTGACGTTATCCGGATGAAAGACATCATTCTTCCGATTGGCTTTCATCGATTCAGCGCCTGATTTGGCAGAAGTAGCTCCCAATATAAACATATGTTGAGTATTTCAGCGATGTCCCGTGTCATGTGACCAGCATTATTTTTAATCTACGTTTCGATTCGCTCATCAAAAATGATTTGCAGGCCCGTCAGAGGATTCTCAGTTTTCCCAGATCAAAATGTCCATTTCTTACGAACCACTTAAAAACAGTGCTCTCAGCCATGACACCGTCTCCATAAATGGCACAGATCTGTATGCGATTTTTATAACTTTCTTTCTGAAAATGTGAATGTATCAAATGACGGAAAGGCACCGTGTTATCCTTCATTTTTACTTGGAGACAATAAAACATTTAAACTTCACAATCCACGCACGAATCGTATATAAAAACACATTAAAATGTCGTCTTTAAGAATATTTTTATATTAATGCATGAAATAAAACTATATTGATTTGCTGATACTATTCCTACCAGTTAACCCATAGCTAGGGGAGAAGCGGTGGATTTCCCAAGTTTTACGTGAATATAACGAACCCAAATGGAATCGGAACTCTACTCTCCGATTTGAAATTCCGAGACGTTGTTCAATACACCATCCGCACATCCAAGCTTACAGCACATGGTATTTTCAAGCGGTCACCCATCTAGCTACTGACGTTGCTCAACATAGGTGTACGTACGAAAACTGGTGTCGAAACCTGATATGTCCGTAAGCCTGGCAGAAAAAGAAAAAAAAGCGGAAGTTGGGGAGAGCCGCGATCGCTTTCGTCGTCCGTACATAGAAGAGCTATAGTTGCGGCTACATGTTCTCGTTTCGCATCGATTTCCAAACAAAGTTCGCAGCGATACTTCACTATACTTTGTTGGTTACATGAATCCAAGGCAAACTATGAAAAGATCTGATAAATACGACACTTCACTTTCATTTTAAATGATATTTGCATTAACGACGTCAGCGTTAGGGAAATGAATACATCAGTATAATAGATTATTTCGAAGTTGTCCCGTCTCTGTCGTGAGGAATATCTTCCAACATGCCTACCAGATAATAGGAACCTATGCAATAGATAGATAAGGAACAGATAGATAGATAGATAGATAGATAGATAGATAGATAGGAGGTGAGTGGTAAAAAAGCAACCCTTAATAAAAGCTACATACGATAGGAAGTTGTGGAGAGTCATGATCGCTCACGTCTTGAAGGAACACGGCACAAGAAGAAACCTTAATATTTTGAAAATGTAATAAAAGAAAGAAAGATATATGCTTCATGATACTTATAGACAATACTTTCGTCACTAAATATCCCCCAAACACAAGGCCCAAGAACCATTCAAGCCAGAGTATTACTAAATGAGGTTGCTGCCGGGATGTAGGAATGGTAGGAGCAAGTGCAAATTATGAGGTGCCAGTTGATTTAACAGTTAACTCTGGAATTAAAGAGGTTGTAGTGTCCGGAGAAGCATCCTCTCCGGAATATCGGCTCAGGGTAAGAAACTGTCCGAATGGAATTTCTTTCTTGCCAATGAAATATCAATTCCCCCCACCCCTGTTGATATGGCATGGCGGGTCTGAGCTGTAAATGTCTGAACTGGTGAAGCTAAGAAATGTCTGAACTTTTTCCATGAAAATATCGATAGAGTAGAGAGAGGATTGGCAAAGTTGCGACTCTGACGGAAGGGTTGTGTTATGGGACCTACCTTTATGGACTAAATGGACTCGTCCTATTACCAGATATACGGGGAGATTATGCCTCTCAAGAGGGCTGTCTACAGTTGACCGGTTCCAGCTAAACAGTCGAACTGTCTGCCTTCGGGTGGAGAGGAACCCGGATGAGGCTCTGCCGAAGGATAGAGTCTCGTTCGGGGAGGTTGACTGCCCCCTGAACCCGTTTATGCGGGTTCAAAGAGAGATTATTTTTTGGCCGAGCCTACGGGCTCGGAGATCCCACGTTAAATCGGCCTTGTGCCACATGTAACCCTCGTGGGGGGATAACTAAATATCGCTGTCTATAGTTGACGAGTTGACTACTGTACTTTGCCGTCAGTCGGACGTGCAACACTTTTGTATTCGTTCTTTTTGTTTAATAATATGTTTTCACTAAATTGCGGAGTTCGAGTTTTCTTTCGGACCTATTCTGGGTCCACAACAGGTTGCAAGATGTAAAATAATTTATCACCTACGAGGCCTCGTAAACTATTTTAAGTTCTACTAAGCCTGGAATGAGAGCACTGAATAGCCACACCACAGATCTAACATCAATCTTCAATTGTTGGTATGATTTGACTCTTCTAAAGATAGTGCATGGCAGGAGGTGTCAAGTACTTTCGGTAGCGAAACAAGAAATCGACTATTTTCCTTTTGTCAATGTACTTGCATCCTCGTGCAAATTAATTGAAACAACTTCTTTAATTTTCTTTCTTTCACCATACGGTTAGTTTTAAACTCACTGGAGTGACAGGGTGTAATCGATATCTATTTTTCCTCAGATTAGGTCATTTGCAGTGGTATGCAGTAATATGAATCTATTTTCGGGTTATATGATGAAATTTGTTTGGCCTTGAAAAATACTAACATGTGCACTGGTTCATGTTTCATTGGAAAAATATGAAAAGAAAGCAAATAATAACGGAATTATTCGTTTTGTTTCAATTAATTTGCAAAAGAGTCTATTGCATGGCAGGAGGTTTCAGGGACTTTCTATAGCGGAACTAGGAATCGACTATTTTTCCGGCGTTACAAAAAGCTCTTTATTCCCTAATTGTATCGATTGCTTTAAATCGTGATTTTCCATTTTCTTGCTTTAAATTTTATTTTATTTTTTCCAGAGGTCTCTGTATCGATGCTTTGGTGACAATGTGTGATGATAATGGTGACTGGTTCCTCAACCCAAAAGAATTCAAGAAATGCCTGGCTCTGGATTTCGTGCCCCCAACTAAAGGTAGTTTTTCTTTCTTTTCTTTTTTTCTTCTTTATTAATCCCACCCTTGCTCTGCGTATTCGATCCAAGTTCTCAGCTTTTGTAACCCTGTACCAGAAAAGGTTTATCATATATCCCTATTGTTACTCTCTTCTTACCATTTCCAGAAACGTTAGTCGGAAATATGTTTACTTATCGAATGTCAGGTTGGCGGATTAAATGGGTTGTAGTCTGAAAGGTGGTTTACAGAACCTTAGAGGTCATAAAATCTTAAGAGGTAAGAGTAGAGTGGTGGAAATAAGTATAAGACACACCAATAAAATTGTTAATAATTTTCTTATTACTGCACAAATTCCTCTGAAAATTTGTGTGGTACCTAGATTCAATGAGTATTAGTATACATATTCGATTTTATAACAACTTTCTACCAAAAAAAGTTAACAAAACTTCGTTTTCGAGGGTGGAAATAATTATAAGACAGTTTTGAAAATTTGCATATCGGGTTTACTTCAGAATGCCAAAGGAAGAATAAGCGCATGCGCAGATTAGAAAAAAGGGTCTTATCATGATTTTAAGCCACGTGAGTCCTATTTAAACATTTCAGAATTGAATGCAGTTACTGCAAAATGTCTAGGAACTCCCCTCTTAATGAAAAGGAAAAAGTGCAAATTTCTGCCTAAAAACTCGAAGGAAAATCTATAAGTTTCATTGCAAGAGAATTGTCAAGGTCCTGAACAGTTATGAGAAATTATCTAAAGGACCCTGAATCGTATGGCACCAGAAAATGTCCTGGTCATCCACCTAAAATTAAAAATCCAGCTAGACGTCGACTTGTTCTAGAAGCTTCTAAAGGACAATCAAGCTCAAGAGATCTGCAAAAATCAACAGAATTTACCCATCACTCCAAGAAGAGTTCGTCAACTTCTTCATGAATCACCAAATCTCGTGTATCGAAACAGGAAGACAGCCCCTGCTTTAACTGCTAAACACAAGGAGACGCGCTTAGATTGGATAAAGAAAAAAGTAACGTGGTGTTTTCTGATGAGAAAAAGTTTAATTTGGATGGGCCTGGTGGCTACCAGTATTATTGGCATGATTTCAGATAGGAGAAACAGCTGTTTTCAAAAACACCATTTGGAGGAGGATCTGCTATGGTTTGGGGAGCTTTTTCTGTGTCTGGAAAGGCTGATTTAGTCGTGATGGAAAGGAAACAAAACTCTGCTCGATATATCAATGTGTTGAAAAAATGTCTTGTCCCATTTATGAATCATCTAGACATCAATAATGCCATTTTTCAAAAGGACAATGCAGCCATACACACTTCTCATCTCACGTTTTTAAACAAAAAATATTGAAGTTTTCTACAGACCCACTAAGTCTCCAGATTTAAACCCAATAGAAAATTTGTGAGGAATTTTGTTAAGAAGAGTATACAAAAATAAACGTCAATTTGAAGATAGAGAAACTTTAAAATCTTCCATTAATCAGTATTGGAATGGAATTCCATCTGAAACTCCCAGAAAACCTATTGATTCAATGCAAAAAAGGTGTGTTGAAGTATTACAATTGAAAGGGAATAAATGTAAATATTGAATTTTGTATAATTTTCCTGTTAAATACAAATTTTCAAAACTGTCTTATGCTTATTTCCACCCTCGAAAACATATTTTTCTTACTTACTTTTTTGGTAGAAGGTTGTTATAAAATCGAATATGTATACTAATACCATCGGATCTAGGTACCACACACAAATTTTCAGAGGAATTTGTGCAGTAATAAGAAAATTATTAACAATTTCATGGGGTGTCTTATACTTATTTCTACCACTGTATTTAGTGGGCAGCGCCCATATCCTCTCTAAGTATTATGCTTAGTTGGGCACTCCTTTCCATATTTCGTATATACTGACAGTTGAAATCGCTTCAAGTTTCTCATTTGCTACGAATAATGCTAGAAACTGAAGCAATCAAGAAAGATGTCTTTCGCTTGATCGGCTTTGAAGAGAAGTCCGAATAGCACACTAGGCAAGAAACATTTTGACAAACTGTTCGCTTATTTCGTGTTCATTTGTCCGCCGCTTCAAGGCGCCATCTTGAATATTCATGCTTCTCGGAAAGTAAGCGTAATAGGACGTCAATTGAGCTGACCTCGTCACTGTTGATATTCTATTATTCTCAATACGAACCTTCCGTCTCATAATTGAATCTCATGGCTTTCAATGGAAGACATTTAGTCTAGCGATAATCTGAGTCCACTCACCGACAATGATGTTAAAAGTTCAATTTAAGTTGTTCGTATATATATATATATATATATATATATATATATATATATATAGTGGAGGAACAGAGGGTCTAACACTGCATGGTGACTGTCATATTCACACCTTAAGCGATCTTTAGGCCATGTGTTTTTATAGGCCATTGGGTAGGAAGAAACCGTCCGTTTCTAATTCTTTGTTTAAAGAATGCGTTTGGATAATTTTAATGTTGGCTTTTAGTTTGCTTATTCAAATTTCTAAAGATAAATTATACTTAAAAATAAGTTATATTTAACAAATTACAAATAAATTATATTAGATATTAATTAAGATTATATCTTTTTTAAATTATAACTGATAAATAAAAGTTGGTTATATTAAAGTATAAAAATTATTTAAAAATAAAATTATTAAAAAAAGTTATATTTTTTTAATAATTAAAATATATAGAAAAAGAGGTGTAAGTGATAAAAGGGAAGAGAGTTCTTAGAAAAGGGCACAATTATAAGATATAATTAATATGGCGAAAAAATGGAAATATAGAAATTAGAAATAGTTATACATTCGACATTTGAAGAGTTAGAGAAATATAGTAGCTAATAAAGTAAAATCTATATTATGGAAATTTGAATTTGTTTTTATGTCAACATTTTAAAATTAATTCATTCCTTTGATTCAACTGTTTGCTTTAATTATTGTACTTTATTATCCTATTTTTTATCACTAAGACTAAATATGTTACACCTATAATCTTCCAACTATTATAGATTCAAACCTTTCTCAATTCCCAAAATTTATTTGATATCCTTTTAATTGAGGGTTAATAAAAAGTGCCTATGGGTACAAAAATCTCTTTTACATTTTTCTGAGGAAATCTTTGTAAACCTTTATAGTTAAAAAGTGAATTTGAAAATGTTTGTTAAATAAATATAAATTAGTAAGATGAAAGATTTAACGATACTGGACAATTTTCTTAGATCTACAATTGTAGGAGGGTTCAATATCAGATTTGATTTTATCCTATAGAAATTTAAACAAATATAGTAACTTTAAGTTGAAAATTTTATACATGTTATTGGTACAGTCTGTCTTGCTGATGGAGGATATCAATCAAGATGAACAATATCGAAAATGACTAATTTTATAAAATGTTAAACTAATTTCAAAAGAAGCCAAAAGATAAGGTCATTTCAAATAATTGTTTGTTGAACAATATCACAATGAAGAATTTTATACAAAAAAAATTGAGGAAAAGAACCTTAAAGATGGAGGTCAAAAAAAAAACAATTTTAAAATAAAAATGAATATATTTTCCCCAAATGTTATTGGTACATGTCTACAAAAGATGGAGGTCATGGCAATGATCATTTTACAATATCGTGACTAATTTTATACATGTTATTGGTCCAGTGTTCATGAAAGATGGATAAATCAACAAGATCATTTCAATATAGTTATATACTAATTTTATAATTTATATATACAGGAGAATGAAAAAAGATGGAGTATATATATATATATATTGATATATATAAATATACTAATTTTTCTATAAAAATTAAAAATGATTAAACAATAATATTCCATTTCTTAAAAAAAAAAATTCCATTGGAATCGTAAATACATCCAATTCATCAGACCTACAAATTATATATATAGTAATATTATATATATAAGAAAAAAACTATATATATAATATATCAGTATTTATATATATATATAAATATATACCGAAAGGAAAAAAGGTATAAAAAACAGAAAGAACATAAAAATGTACGTTAACCAAAAGACAATCGTCCAGACAAGAAACATCCCAAACAAGCCCAAAAAAAAAAAACGATACATGCATTAAAAAAAACTCAAATAAAGACAATACGAAAAGTAGAGCAGAACATTGAAATTAAGAACCAGACAAACCTACCAAGGTTTCATACACTTGGATCATCAGACAACTATATAAAATTATCCTTGATGATGTAAAAAAGAACGGAATAAGTATAGACAATAAAAAAAAAAAAGGTAACCATTTGTGACCAAATAAAAAAAAAATTAAAGAACAAGGGAAAAATTTAACTGAACCATTTATTCAAATAGATTTTAAAAGAAAAGAAGTACAAAAGACGGATTATATATATATATATATATATATATATATATATATATATATATATATATATAATTATATACACCTTTAAGGAATTAAGTGCTGAATATCATAAAATTTGTTAATTAAAAGTAATCATGACGTCAAATAAAAAATGAAGAGACATAAGTAATTTCTGATTTGGGAAACCAACATGAAACAACTGATCAACTTAATTATTAATTATACATAGCCTGAAGAATCTTCTTATATAGTATTGAAACATAAAAACTTTTTATAAGTCAATTTGTTTTCCTTCTTATAATCTTTAAATAAACGATATTATATTATATATATGATTTCTATATATATAATTATATATGTGTGTGTGTGTGTGTTGTGTGTGTGTGTGACTGAGATATTTTTTAAGGTTTTATCCTTGGGAAAAAGTGCTGAATAAAATCCTGATAGAGCGTATATAAATATTGAAGTAAATATTGAAGTCAACACTTTGTGTTTTGATAATTCCTCATTTAAAAAATAGCACTTAAAATATTGTTTTTTTTTAAATTTTGTATAAATCAAAAAGTCAAAAGTATAAAGACTAAAGCCACTTAAGCTCATCCCTTCAAAAACTTTATCCAGAAAATAAATCCTGTACAGGAAATTTGAGATAAACATTTAATATATATTCAAAAAAACTATATATATATATATATATATATATATATATATACATATCTACATACCTATTGCTATAAATATATATATATATATTACGTAGTAAATAAAAGTTCAAAACCGAAAAGAATTAATTATAAAATTATTAATACAAAAAAACATAGAATAACTGGAAATTAATCCAAATCAGGAAATAAATATCAAACCTCTACTCCTGTTCAAAAAACAGGGGAATAGATTACCCACAATTTGCATACAGATTAGTGTATATAAATAGTAAAGGAAAAAATGAACATTTATTGGCCTGACAATTGCGCTTTAGAATGCAATAGACCTTATTTATCTTGTTTTCTTTGTCTCTTTTATATATATATATATATATATATATATATATATATATATATATATATATATATATAATTAATTTTATTAAAATTACATAACAGAATGCTTTGTCAGTTTGACTTTTTTAATTTTTTTACAGTTTTCAAACTTTGCTATTTATCATCCCATCTGGTCAAACTTGTTGGATAAACTGTCTAAAATTCTTCTTTTTTTTCTTTTTGCTGGAAGTAAAAGTTTGATCTTCTCTGTCAAGTACCAGAAACTGTCTGTATATCAAACACCTTTAAAAGGATATGTTGAAAGAGAAAATCATTCTGTTTTGCAGTGAGTTTTCTTCAGAAATTAAAAAATCTTTATATTGTATTTTGTGTCAACTTAGGTTATGTGTCATGCTTCAAAAAGTGTTTCTAAAAAATTAAATAAACGTAGATTTTAAAAACAGGATTAAAGGAATTTATAAAATTATCGGCATCCATCCTTCGATAATTCTACTTATAAATCAAACATATCGCACCACTTGATCGATCCGATGATCGATAGGTTGATTTAAAATTAAGAGCGGTTATCAAATCACTTCACTTTTCCACCTCCCCTGGTGTGACATGTTAATGTTGCAGAAACCACAATGTCGTGATTGGAATCGCAAATAATCGTGAATGCAACGAATATCTCAAAAGCAGATAAATAAATTAAAGAATTTAAGATTTGTGCTTATTTTCCAAGAATCAGAAAGCTCTTTTCTGTGATTCACCTTTCCTTGAAACGCACACACATACACACAACGACAACGAGATGTTCGAGGTTTCTGATCTCGTCGAATGCGAGACTATGACATTTCCTGAATTTAGCTTTGTCAGCCCTAAGGCTATGGACAAAAAACTCTTAATCATTAGATAAGAAATGACTACGTACCCTTTTAAATCTATATATATATATAAAACTGAGGATATCTGTGTGTCTGTTTTTCTGTCTGTGTGAAACTTTTTCAATCGAGATCCATCCAACCGATTTTGACAAAACTTGGTACATAGATAGTGCAATATAGGAGATGGATTCTTAGCATAAAAAAGATAATTTTTTTTAAAATCAAAATTCGATAAAGTCGATTCCAAATCGATAAATTGACTTTTTCCCTCTAATTTCGTTCAAACTCCTAAATAGGTTTATATATTGTATGACGAGCTCAACGATCAACAAATATTTTTATTTCCATATTTCTGATTTGAGCTAACCGAAAATTTAGATTTTTACATTGTTTTAAACTAAAAAACTCCCTAAATTTTAAAGCAATTCACAGTCTATATTTCATGAGGTAATTGTAACTCAACAATATTTATTGTGTTCGGACTGTTGTTTAACTAATCTTTATTGCACCCATTCAGATAGAAATACCCTGAGATGAGGTATTGAAAATTTACACTTTTTACATTGTTTGACTCTGTAATTTTTATTGATCATTTCAACAATTTTATCAAACTTAATTACTTTATAAATGTATCATCCTTTACATCCCCGATAGCACACTGACAAATTGAAATTCAAAACTCCAAAAAAATGTGGTCTGAAGTGAGTTTTCAAAGTTGCTTGACCCTTCAGAGTTGTTCGATTGAATAAATACAGACTACATTATATCAGTAACTGCATTAAAATTTGGATGTTTTTTAATTAAAGTAGAGAATTAAATTAATTGAGAAATCCA
>CAHIKZ030002051.1:375000-400000 GCA_903632075.3 Acanthosepion pharaonis | reverse complement strand
TTACTCTTCTGCCTTTCTTTATTTTTCTTCTTCTTCTTCATCATCATCTTTTAATCCTTCGTCTTCATCTTTGTCTTTTTCAACGTCTTTTTCTTCTTCTTCTTCTTCTTCTTCTTCTTCTTCTTCTTCCTCTTTGTCTTCTTTTTCTTTTTCTTCTTCATCTTTTTCTTATTCTTTTTGTTTCTCTTGTTTTTCTTCCTCTTTGTCTTCTTCTTTTCTTTCTTCTTCTTCATCTTTTACTCATTCTTATTCTACCTCTTTTCATTTTTCTTTTTCTTCTTCTTACTCTTCTTCTCCTTCTTTTCTTTTTCTTCTTCCACTTCTTCTTCATGTTTCATTCCTTTTTCTTTTTCTACATCTTTTTCTTCTTTTTCTCCTTTTTTTATTTTTCTTCTGTTTCTTTTCTTCCTCTTCCTCTTCTTCTTTTCCTTCTTTTCTTCTTCTTCATCATCATTTTTTTTTTTTTTTCTTCCTCTTTTCTTTTCTTTTCCTTCTTCTTTTTCTTTCTCTTCCTATTCTTTTTCTTCTTTTTCTTCTTCTTCTTCCTCATGTTTTACTCCTTCTCCTTCATCTTCTTTTTCTTCCTCTTCCTTCTTTTTTTCTTCTTCATTTTCTTCAACTTTTACTCCTTCTTTTTTTTCTTCTTCTTCCTCTTCCTGCTCTTCTTCTTCTTCTTTAATCCCCATCCTGTTCATTACCTTTATTTTGCTTCCTCTCTCTCTAATCTTCATCCAAACTCTCCTCCTTCCTCTCTTCTTGCTTCTTACTCACTCTTCCCTCCATCCAAATTCTCCCCCTTCCTCTCCTCTCGCTTCTTATTCACTCTTCCCTCCACCCTCTTCACTTTTTGACTCATCTCATCAAAATTAAAATTTCCATTGACAAAATCGAAAAACGGAAAATATTGCATCGAATTCCTTAATATAAAAAGGAACTTGCTTTTAGATTCTTATCTCTTGTTTTATTTGACGATCCAAATAAAAATTAATAACAAAAAAGAATAATGACCTGGAGGAAAACTAAAATAATAAGCGTAATAATAAAGAACTGGACTAATAAAAACGGGTAATAATTAATAAAAACGGGTAATAAACTTATCAAACTAGACATAGGTTTCTGTCTATATTTCTGAGATGAGGTATTATGTACATTATTTACATTATTCGGACTCTTGTCGTCATCATTGTCGCCATATTTATTTCGGCTGTTGTACGCTCCGGCCTTCTTCAGGTGGTTGGAATGTCGAACCCTTCATTTTGCTCACTGGGGTAGATTGTTCCACATGCCATGTTTAATGGATCTCAGTTATCAGTTATCTGTTAATTTCCCTCTTAATGTTCTCCACTGCCTTAACCGGGTATTGAACGCACACTTTTTGGGTCCTGTCACTGGATCTAATCAACCACTGTGCCATGTGTATAAATTTCTGAGTATTATAAACCTAATGTCTTCAGCAACCATTTTTACCAGTGCTCATATTGCAATTTTTTGCTGTTATCATTTTATGTTTTTACCAGAGCTCATATTACAAATTTTGGTTGCTGAAGACCTTAGTTTTATAATACTCAGAAATTCATACACAGATGTCCTCAAGGACACATGGCACAGTGGATAAAGGCGTTGGTTAGATCCAATGACAGGACTTTTAGGACTGTAAATAATGTACATAATACCTCATCTCAGAAATATAGACAGATTTTATGTTTAGTTTGACATCGTCTTATTATTACCCGTTTTCATGACAGGACCCAAAGAGTGAGTTCAATACCTGATTAAGGCAGTGGAGAACTTTCAGAAATTAACAGGAGATAACTGATAACTGACATCCATTAAAGCATGGCACGTGGAACTAGAACAGTCTACCCTTTGCCAGAAATTATCTTCCTCTAAAAAAACATTTTCGCGATATACCTTAATACGAACGCAAACATGGCAATTAATACAAAGTCTAAAACAAAATGGGGTATTATAATTACTTGCATTATTTACATTATTCAGATTGTTATCCTCATTTCATTGCCATATTCACAACGTTTCGGCCGCTGTACGCTCCGGCCTTCTTCATGTGATTGGAATTTCGAACCGAACCCTTTATTGCATCCACCGGTGTAGATTGTTCTAGATCCACATGCCATGCCTCTTCCGGATGTCCCAGTTAATTCCATTTAACTCAATACCAAGCCACAGCAGCTGTGGATCAAAACCTTAGAGAGTTGAGTTAAATATTGGAATAACTTATTTTTATTCCAATAAACTTATTTTTTTATTCCAATATACGCTTGAAGATGAAACGGAACGAACGCTTTTAATTTAATTATATAATTTTAAGATTTTAGTTTCAGTTTTTGAAACATGGTTATTACTTACTGTGTAGCGAAAATAACATATTTTAAATCAGTTAATTTATATTATTTATAAATTCTAATAACCAACAAATACTATTCTTAAAAGAATAGAGTAGAGCAAATATAATTATTTATTCGAAAATTCAACACCATCACTTGATAATACACTAGAAGTGTTGAAACAAAATGCCTATTTTTGTAGTGATTTTATAACATGTTTATGTTATAATTTTCGAATATATAATTATATATATATATGTGTGTGTGTGTGTGTATGTGTGTGTGTATGTGTGTTAATCTTTAATATATCTATAACGCATTTCATAGGGACATTAATCTTATGTATATTACTATGCGTTTTATAGAGGTGTTAATATACATTTTATAGGGACATTAATCTTTTGTTTATTAATACGTATAACATCCCTATAAAATACTTATTAATAAACAAAAGATTAATATCCCTATAAAATGCATATTAACACCTCTATAAAACGCATAGTAAAAAAGATAAGATTAACGTCACTATGAAATACGTTATCTTTTATATGCCTATTATCTTCATATATCTATTTTAAATCTATTCTTTTTTTTTCAAATGAATTCTTATTCTGCTTTCTTTTCTGTCTAGAATGTTCGCTGGAGGGTCGCCTGTATAAAGATGGAGCCGAAACTAAGGTCAGCTGTAATACTTGGTAAGTAGATTTATGCTTGTAAAATCGATCTCATTTAAAACATCCACACCACAAATTTTCTGCGCACTAGCAGTTTCGTCAAAACCCGGCAGATTCCGATTAAGACGTGGGGAAAATTTTGATTCAAATTTTAACGTCTGTATTTTGGTTTATACATGCTGAACGGATGACGACCAGCGGCGTTGAACCTGGTCAGTGTCATGGACGAGTGAGTGCTCTAGTATATCAGGTGTTGTAAACAGTAGAAGCTTTCACACCTAACTCACTGGGACAATTTTAGTTATAATTTTATGCTTTGGGGACAAAGGGATTGTCAATGATAATGAATTCATGCAATTATTACTGACATATGAATGCTGGCTTTCTTTCCATAAAACTGACAACCTTTTCAATAGTTTTTTCATTCCAGTTTTTTTTCAGTCCAGGTTTCATCACAACCATGCATCTCGTTGCTATCTTGTTGCAGATTTGTCTCATCATCCTTTTCTCTTATTCCCATCATCTTTTGCACCAATAGAAGCCATTAGGGAAAGAAGCATAAGCAATTATCCAAAGTAAATTTCCTGATAAACACAAATTTCAAATCAGTTACATATCACCCAAACAGTTCAAAACATAAACATCAAAATCATGTCCGGTTATGAGGGATTCTTCTGTATATATATATATATATATATATATATATATATATATATATATATATATATATATATATATATAACAGTGCAATTGACTACAGGGCTGGACAATCGAAAAGCTTAAAGATAATGTGCCTCTTTCTTAAGACTTTTGTTTACACAGTCAGGTAGACGCCAATTAAACTGTAAAACGGGGATGCCTACTAAAACACGTATATCCAATTAATATTAATTAATTTATAGTAATAAATAATGGTTTAAAACCCATTAATTCCTTAGAAATTTCACATACACAAACACACACACACATATATATATATATATATATATATATATATATATATATATTCCAAAGTTGTTCCTTTTCTCTTATTCCCATCAACTTTTGCACCAATACAAGCCATTAGAGCGAAATAAACATAAACAATTATCCAAAGTAAATTTCCTGAAAAACAGAAAATTTCAGTTACATATCACCCAAGTAGTTCAAATCATACACTTCAAAATCATGTCCGGATATGAGGCACTTCGGATATCAGAGATTCCGAATATGATGGAATTTTCTGTATTTTGGTTTATCCTTGCTGAACGGGTGACGCCCAGCTGTGTTGAACCCGTCAGTGTCATGGACGAGTGAGTGCTCAGGAATATCAGGTGTTGTAAACAGTAGGAACTTTTGCACCACTATGTTGAAAGCAGATCTCATTATTTTAGTTGTAATGATATGCTTTGGGGCACGTGGTGTTATCGGACTGGATAGTTCGATCCCAGCGTACGACAACTTTACCTAAAAACCATACATGTATCAATATGGTGATTTTCTTTCGTCTTTCAGTGATATTGCTATTAAGCTTATCAGACGATATGAAAGGAATTTGCTTAAATAAACAGACGAAACTTGTCTATATTATTTAATGAAATATGCATTAATATATATATATATATATATGTGCGTGTGTGAAATTAAAGTCCGCCGACTTAAACAAAAAAAGTCTTATTAAAGAAAATGAACCTCTCGTGTATCTAGTATATAACTTTTATAGTAATAAAAATTCAAGTGTAATTACTAATAGATATTAGTTGTGTTAGATGTCTGATACAAGTTTTCTCATTTTAATTCATTTTTTTTCTTTTTTCTTTTTTTTTTTTTTTAAAGCATCTGCGCGTGTGGCAACTGGGTGTGTACCGGAACGCAATGCCCCGAGAAAGACGGAGTGCCTGGTAATTATGTGCAACGCTATCTTCTCACCCATCTTCCTAACACGTACTAATAACACTTATATAGCTCACAACCCGGTAACTAACTTTATCCTTGGTCTTGCAGTTATCATCATGGGGGATTGAAGACGGATACTTAACTCTAAGTTTAACAAACGTTTGCATTTGAATAACACAAATCTTTTTCTTAAAATAACTCCATAAGTCCTAAAGAAAATATTTTCCTCGAAAGCACATTCTCTGTTTAGTAAATAAGAAATATTTTTAAACTGTTGAATTTACTGGTCAAATACTTTGATTAACTGGTGAATTGCTTGCACACACGCACGCACACATATATACATATATATATATATATATATATATATATATATATATATATATATATATATATATATATAGACTACTTAAAGAGCGATAAAATATCTACGAAAGTTTCACCTAACGGAACATCAGGATAACTCTGACTTGTTATGTTGATGATCCGTTAGGTGAAACCTAGGTAAATAGTTTCTGGCACTTTAGGTAGTCTAGTTTTAGTCTACTTAATGTATTGAGTACTTTTACATTCAACTTAGGTACTCTGTCGATGTTTTTCTCTTTTGGCAGGACATTGCAGTGATGCTTGATTATTTTCAAGCAGTACGGATGTTTTTAGTCTTTTCTTTTCTATTGATCGTTTTTGCCATATATCAGTTTATATAATTTTTCAAATTACATCATCCGTGTTTTTACACTGCCAGTGTTATACTATAGGTATACAAATAAAAAAATAACAATATCTCCAGGGTGATTTGAATTCAGAGTTTTCCTTCTCTTGTACTGGTTACCAACCGAGGCTATACGTCCCAATCTGTTCTCTGCTAACTGCTTCTTTTCTTGGTGTTTTTTTTTTTTGGCTAGACAGTGCTGATTGATTATTTTCAAGCAGTACGGATGTTTTTAGTCTTTTCTTTTTTATTGATTTTTTCCAAAATATCAGTTTGCCAAATATTATTTATTTACTCATTGTATTATCAGGGTTTATTTTTTCACACCACCTGAGTATAGTTAAAAAAATAAAAGATAGATAGATAGATAAATAGATAGATAGATAGATAGATAGATAGATAGATAGATAGATAGATAGATATGAACAGAATGAGACTGATATGAACAGATAGATAGATAGATAGATAGATAGATAGATAGATAGATAGATAGATAGAATGAATAGAATATAGAAAGATAGATAGATAGATAGATAAATAGATAGAAGATAGAATAGATAGATATGAACAGAATGAGAGATAGATAGATAGATAGATAGATAGATAGATAGATAGATAGATAGATAGTGAGTAGAATGGGATAGATAGATAGATAGATAGATAGATAGATAGATAGATAGATAAAGACAAAAGGAAAACTCATCATAGTTTCCTTCTTTGTGGGATTTTATCACGACAAATACAAGGATTTTATTTTGTATCAAGTATTTATATACAAGATTAAAAACCTTATTAAATTTTCAAAAATTTAAAATTTAAGGACGTTTATGAATATCAGGCTAGCCGAAAATCTAATCATACTATGGAGGACGCCACGTGACACAATTCAAGAATCTAAACACTAAATCTAAACTAAAATAATTTAAATACTAATAAGCATTTAAAATAAAAAATTCAAGAAAATTAATATATATATATATATATATATATATATATATATATATATATATATATATATATATATATATCCGTGACAATTGGAAAAACGTTCATGAAAGTATAATGTTTCTAAAAAAACATCCGACTACGCATTTCGCCGATTAGGCTTCAACAGAAGGCCAAAAAAAAAAATTAGTTACGTTTGTATGTATTTGTGGATGTTTAAAATAATGAAATCTTAATTTTTTCCAAACCTCATCGATCGAACGCATTGTCGGATATTTTTTTAAAAAATACTTTCTAATTGTCAAGAATTTATAACACTGCCGGGGGATCATATACCCAAATTTATAATACACACACACACACACACAAACATAGGAGATAGTTTATGAGATAATTTAGGCCAGCAATTTTTTAATTTATGCACCAATCTATTCTAAGTACGTGAAATAATCGTGTTATCTTTTCTTCATAAGGTAATGAACTCAACTTCCTAACTTCATTGGCGTTCATACACTATTACACACTAATCCTCTACCTTGAGTGGCTCGTGGGCTTGTATGGATGAATCTTAGTATATTAAAAAAATGATAAACATAAGTGACAGTAAATTAATTTTATTTTACCACATTCCTCAATTCTTGTAGTCTTTGAATTATTCAAGAAAAATCAAGAGATTGAGAATTTCACGATTAAATGTCATTTCACAAAATGTCTTTCTTAAAGAACTTTCAATCGCTTAGATTTGAATGTGTAAAACGCCAAGTTTTTCTTATTTGTATTCATATCAGGTAATTGTCCGAATCAGGGAATAATTTTAGGACGAAAATAAAAAGAAAATTCTTGTATTTAGCACTATTTCTTTTTTATTATTTCTTTTTTTTTATTTCTTTTTATTTCTTTTTTTCTTTCTTTTTTTATTTCTTCTTTTCTTTTCTTTTTATTTTATTTCTTTTTATATCTTTTTATATCTTTTATTTTATTTCTTTTTATATCTTTTCCTTTTATTTGTTTTCCTTCTTTTTTTTTTTATTTCTTTTTTATTTTTTTTTATTTTTTTATTTGTTTTTTATTTATTTTCATTTCTTTTTTATTTATTTTTAATTTTTTTATTTATTTTCTTATTTCTTTTTCTTTTTTTATTTCTTTATTTATTTTTATTTTTTTCCTTTTATTTCTTTTTTCTTGTTTTTTATTTCTTTTTTATTTCTTTTTCATATTTGTTTTTATTTTTTTTTCCTTTTATTTCTTTTTTATTTCTTTTTATAATATAAAACTATTTCACTCATCGTAATTTTCAATTTAAGACAACTGACCAGGAAAATGCTTCTCACTAAATCTTCTAAAATACATGACAGAAACATTACTAATCAACTCAAAACTGCCTTAATCGCTAAAGTTCTTTTAGGATACAGTCGCATTGTTCCCTCGCGTTTTCACACTCAAGAAATTCTGAATTAAAAACCTTATCCAGAAAATCATTTAGTCACCGTCTCTAATGACCATTTCACAGACTTTATAATTACTCATTGTGTTGAAAAATGTATTGAAAATCAAGAAGAAAGTGATGGTGAAGGGTCAAGAATTACTGAAGAAATAAATAGATAATGAGGATAGATAGATTGCTGATTGGGCCTCATTTCAGGACGCTCCTTGGATTGACATCTTCAAACTTCCAATTGAAAAATGCGCCACTGAGGTTACTTCTTGGGTCTAAGCCGGCATGGACGCTTTCATCCCCTCTCGAAAATACCAGATGAAATCGCTATTCTCTCCATGCTTCACATCAGCATGCTCGGCCGCCATAAAACGCAGGAACCACTATTTCCGGCTATACCAACGTGACAGCTCTAGCCATGACAGATACCTAATTACTACTGCTCGTAACAAATGTAAGCAAGTCCTCAAATAAGCTAATCGGGTACTAAATAATAATAGTAATAGCAAATAATCTAATAAGGTACTAAATAAGTGCAAGATCTCTGTTCCCCACACTTCAGTCGATTTGATATGTTATCATCCTATAGTGAAGAAAACGGCGACTCACCTCGTCAAACCAAGCGACAGCGCGTCACGTGTATCCTACGACAGAAAAAAAAATACTTACCAAAAACAAAAGGGCACGTATTCCGCATGACATGCTGAAGACGGAATATTTAGATTAAAAACAAGTCCGTCGCAGGAGTCTCTATAAAAGTATTTAGATATGCAAAAATTTAGCGTCCTCTCCCAGTTGCCGACGAATGAAAAACTGCTCAGCCGATAAAAGCAGTTGGTGTTCTCGAATCAGGAGGGAAAAAAAGAAAACTGATGTATTTTCTCGTCGGAGAATGAGTTATTTTTCTGACTGGTTACGTGCATTGGGATTTGTGACATAGTACCTCCGAATCGAGTTTTTGGCATTTCTTTCTGCCCCCGATATACGAGTCTGAACTTACAGTGATTTATTCTCTGCATTGTGGAATTAATCTGCGACAGATATTTCCTTTGCTTTCAGAACGCTTACACATCCTCTGCTGATAAAGCTGAATGCTTTGCCCGTAAACTCTACTCTTGACTCATCTAGAGTATCCCTGCATAACTTTCCACTTAGAACTGATTCTCTGTTGAGTGATATGCATATAACGCCTTCTATGGTTTCTGATATAAACTCTAGCCTTGATCACCATAAAGCATGTGGACCCATTGATATCCCTGTAATAGTCATTATTTTGGCCGAAATGGCTTGGGAATGCCCACGAACTGGCTCCTGTTCCCTCTAAACTGTAAATGTCATTAAGAAGTAAATGACCTGTTCTCTAAACTTATAATAAATGACCTCATTGCCTCCCTGCTTTCTTACTTGCTGGAAATCATCGTCTGTTGTTCCAGTTTTTAAGAACTCGGGTGAATCGTCCGACCCATCCAACTATCGACCTATTCGCCTTCTGTCTCTGTTTGGCAAACTCCTAGAGGCCCGAATCAATGCTGAATTAGTTACTCATCTCTCATTTCTCAGACAAGCAATACAGCTTTCGTTTCTCCAGGTCCACTGCTGATGTAATAAAGATAATCGCGAAAAGAATCTGTTATGCTCTGGATAAAAACGGTGAAGCCCAAGATGTAGCATTGGATGTCTCGAAAGCCTTTGACGGTGTCTGGCTTTCAGGTTTTCTCCAAAAGCTGAAAAGCTACGGTATCTCCGGGCGCGTATTTGAGCTGATCCATTTCTTCTTACCAAAATCATGAAATGAAAGTTTTCCTTTTTGCAGAGTCCGCTGAAAAATTAGATGAAATACTAAGGATTTAATATCAGTGTTTCAAACTGATTTGAATTTCGCTATTAAGTTAAATATTGACTTGTAGCGACTCACGAGCCAAATGACGAAGCTTCAGTCGGCTGTAAGTTTTTTTAAATTTATGTTTTAAACACGATTATACATAAAGTCTGTTGCATTAGGAAAACAATAAATACGAGAGTGAACAGGAATTTTAGTGGCCAGGAATTAAGGTAAGCATTAATAATATGACTATTATTTATATAGCAATAACGCAACTGTTTAACATCAATTAAAATTCCAGGTCAACACAACAATGTGATATGATCACTGCTTTGGTTAACTTGTAAATAAAATATCAATTCCCCGAGGTGAACACTTTCTACATAGTCACTAAATGCAATAATTACATAAGACATACACTGACGTGTCAAAAGTCCTAGGAAAAGTATGGAAAAGTATGTGTAGATAGCTCCACTGTAACTTGACATGATGAAAAGTTCTACAGGGTGGTTTGAAAGTATTGTCATCTCCACATAATATAATTTTCTATTTCAACGCTCTGTTGAGTATTATCCTCAAGGAAAGGGTTTCACATAAATGACACGACAGTTGAAGGCCGCCGTTCGGAGAGCCTTTGCAACAATCAACAAAGCACAGAGATGAGGTATTATGTACACTATTTACATTATTCGGACTATTATCCTCAAATTTTTCGCCATATTTATTACAACGTTTCGGCCGTTGTACGCTCCGGCTTTCTTCAGGTAGTTGGAATGTCGAACTGAACTGGGGTAGACTGTTCTAGTTCCACGTGCCATGTTTTAATGGATGTCAGTTATCAGTCATCTCCTGTTAATTCCCTCTCCAAGTTCTCCACTGCCTTAACCGGGTATTGAACTCACTCTTTGGGTCCTGTCACTGGATCTAACCAATGCCTTCATCCACTGTGCCATGATGACATCTGTGTATGAATGTCTGGATATTATAAACCTAATGTCACCCTACATTTTTTACCAGTGCTCATATTGCAATTTTTTGCTGTTATCATTGTACGTTTTTACCAGAGCTCATATTGCAATTTTGTTGTTGTTATCGCTTTTCTCTAGCACTCCTTACTACTGGTTCCCATATTGTATTCATTTCTATGCTTGGTCGGCTCAGGAGATTTTTGTAGCCTAGCACAACTTCGTAAAATATCACACAGGACATGGCGCCGCATCATTTTGTGCGAAGAAAATGATGATGTTCATACACACCTTCTCGATGTGTGTGTATATATATATATATATAGTTGTATATTTAGGCAGCAATCCTTCCTTAATGCATGTTTCATTAAAAACGACAAACAAGGTACTACGGTTAAGTTTTTTATTTAATTTTTCTTGTTCGAACAAGAACTTTCTTTTCTGGACAAAGAGAGTGTAAAAACATTTCCTTACCCTGTCAGCTCTTTACTGATTAGATTACGGTAACCAAATCTAGCCATATCGTTTTTAGTCATTATTTGTATTTCTTTTTTTTTTATTTCTCTTGCATTTACCCTTAGTAAAATATAGGACGGAAAGTGCGACACGGAAAGGTGCACTCGAACAGCGAAAGATGCCTTCCAAAAGCTAAGCAAAATATTAAGAAATGGGAGAATATCATTAGAAATAAAGAAACGAAGACTGACCTGTTATGTAATACCAGTCCTCCCATATGACAGTGAATGCTTGCAGCGACAGAATTGTATTTCTACATAAGGATGCTGAGAATGCCATGGAGCGAACATGTGAGCTACGACAAAGTTCTAGAGACAATGGTGATCAAAAGATCACTTCTACTTAGCATCTGGAAGAGACAGCTAAAAATTCTGGAGCACATAAGTAGAAAGAGGGTTTGGAAAATTTGATACTCACAGGACGGATTGAAAGCAAGAGGGCCAGACGAAAGCAACGCATAACCTCCCTGGAAAGCTTTTGTGAATGGATGACGGAGCAGGGCTTCGGGGAAAGATGGCAGAATGACAAAATTTAGCTGCCCTATCGAGCGGCATTTAAGCTAACTCCTGCGCAATAGGTAGGGAGGAGTAGATGTAATAAGCAACAATAAACTACAGAAGAACTCAAAATTGATCACCGCATTTAAGTATTGCATTAATATTTCAGCTTACCTTATAAAAGTTCAACGATAATTTAAAGTCAATTTGATGTACGTAGGTCCTCACTTTCCGTACAAACAATTAGTTTTATTTTATGGATGACTTTCGCTGGATTTCGCAATTAATTTCGATTATTCCGAAATTTATTTTCAACTTAAATTGTTTCCGTACAAAAAATTCGTTGCAAAATGTCGCATAAAAATCGCCAAAAACAATCGCAATAATGAAAATTTGGGAATCCAAAATATCAGGATTGCAGGTCTGAATCCATCCCAGAAATTTTTGGATTTGCTCATGGATTCAGCTTGATTCCAAAATGGTATAATATGTTGGGCTACGTAAAGTTGAAAAAGACATTCGCATTTATTATATAGTTTACAAAGGGCAAGAAATTGGGGAGAGCCACGATCGCCAACTTCCAAGAAGTTTTAAGTTGTCTGAATTTATTAGCATTGCCAATTATTTGTCTAGTATTTCTTTCATCTTAGTTCTTTTATTATTTTCTTTATTTAATTAAGCTTCAAGACGAGACAGTTATTTTTATGCCTTTTGGTATTGTCTGTTCCGCAAATAATAGTTTACAAAGACTTGTGAATTCGGGTAAATATGTATAAACAAAACACGTTTTGAGAAACGAAAAGAAAGAAAGAAAGAAAGAAAGAAAGAAAGAAAGAAACTTTATCATTTGAAGTTGTGGAAAGTTGAATCCAATTCTGAGTTGATGTCTCTGAAGTACTTACATATCGTGTGCCTTTCGAGAAGTAGAAATGGGAACGTGCTGTTGCTCACAGAGTTGAAGGGAAAAGAGATTGGGACTTGAAAAAAAAAGCACGCCTCCTATTATTCTAAGTCAGGGGCGATAACTCTATAGCTCTTACTGAAATCAGCCAGAAATGTTTAGAGTACTAGTAAAAATTATAGAAGCAAAGACTACTAGTGTAAAAATGTAAGCAAGAAGATAGATAGATAGATAGATAGATAGATAGATAGATAGATATTACAAGTTTTGAATAATCAGCTGTAAATAGAGTCTCCCCAAAAGTAGCTTCCTGGCATAAAAGTGCTCTATGCCATAAAAATGACAGAGCATTTGAATATTAATTCAATAACCAGATAGGTAATGACTGGCCACTACTTAAAGTTCCATGTTCTTGCACACAATGTTCAGGTAGCCAGTAATATTTACTGACCTCCTCACGAGGTAGGATGTGGCACAAGGCCGAAAATTCCCCGTAGACCCCGCTTAAACGGAGTCGGGTCTGTCCACCACCCCGGACGAAACTCTTCCCTTCGGTATAGCCTCGTCCGGGTTCCTCTCTACTCGAAGACAGAGCATTCGACAACAGCTAAGAACTGAGCACGTGGCCAGCTCCCCCGCTGCCTACCTACCTGGATCTTCAGCTCTCAGTTTCAATGGATAAGGCTCAGATAAACACATTAAAGGGAATCCTTGGTAACCTGCCTATACAAAAAATATTGTTCTCACAAGTACACAACTCACACGCTTTATCAATATAAAATGCTTATGATCTTAAATTGTTTTATTTATTTATTCACAAAAATGTTCAGTAAAATAGTGACGATGCCGTTTCTGACCTAGGGACTCAAAAGAAAATGATTATATAGCAGAAATGAAAGGAAATAATAATAATAATAATAATAATAATAGTGTGAAAATAGAAAAAAAATAGTGCCAGTCATAGTAGGTGCGCTTGGAATGATAAAAAAGGAACACAACAACACATAACAAAAAGTTAAGTTTTGAACCTTCAAAATATCCCAGACGAAAGTAATAGTAAACACAGTCAAGAAACGAGGCCAATATAAGAAAGGGTGATTTATATTAATGATATAAAAAACACAAATAATAGAAATTAAAAACAAGAATAGTAACAGTGAGAATAGGTTCGCTTGGAATGATAAAAAAGGAACACAACAACACAAATCGCTGAAAATCCTAGCTTAAGAGAAATATAAAAAATACAAAAAATGTCTTGATAAGTACAGCCCACACATTGAGAGCTTTGTCCATGTAACGCAAATGATGTTATGGGGGTTAGAAAAACAAATCAGGAAATGTAACCATAACAACACACCTGCCTTAGGTCTTTTCACAGACTTGGTAGATAGTGTGACCATAGCAGAAATCGAAATATGTTGATGATTATATAATAATAATAACAATAATAATAATAATAATGAGGAGGAGGAGGAGCATCGCCCTTGCATGGAGTATTGCTGCCATATATGGTCTGGAGCCCCTTCTGTTTGTCTCAAGGTTCATGATAAAATCCAGAGACAGATATGCAGTGTAATTGGCCCTGATCTGGCATCTCGTCTGCAGTCGCTCTCTCACATTGCCTCCCACTGTCTTTTTTGCAAATACTTTCATGGCAACTGCTCCGATGAGCTGCTTTCATTGGTTCCCAGACTTCATGAATTTAAGCGTTCTACTAGGCTGGCATCTCGCTCTCACTCTTTCACTGTCGAAACTGTTAAATGTAACCGTCTCTTCTACTCCAATAGCTTCATGTCTTGCACTTCTCGCCTATGGAACTCCCTCCCCTTTTCCTGTTTCCCTGATAGTTATAATCTCCAACTATTCAAATGTAATGTCAATCGACGTCTCCAGATGTCTTGATCTATCCCCTATCCTTCTCTTCATCCTTTCCTCTATCACTCCTCTTTGCTCTTGCTCCAACTCTCTGTAACCCCTTGCGTTCTAGTGGCTTCCCGCCTTGCTTGGGGTGAAACGCTTAATATATATATATATATTAAGTTAAGTTTTGAAACGTTAAAATATCCCAGGCAAAAGTAATAGTAAGCACAGATAAGAAATGAGGCCAGTTTAAGAAAGGGTGATTGATAAAAAACAGAAATAATAGAAAAAAGATAATAATGCATTTTATGACTTTAAAATAGAAGTGACCATGAAAGTGAACAACTGAAAATAATCCACTTCATAGCGATAATAAAATAAAAAGGTCATCTAAGGTAGAGAAGGGACATTGGACAGGAAAACACTTCCGCAATCACCGCCGGTGAGTCTCGGCATTTAATCTCCCGCATAGAATTCTTCCTTCCAGGTAAAATCAAGATGGGTCATTTGCCGTCCCGTAAGGAACGTCGGATTCTGTTGAAAGGTTTCGAGGCCAGTAAAGTGATTCCGATCAGCAGAGTGGAGAAAGAAATCGAACTGCTGTCCAGCAAGGAGGAGCAGACGATGCAGCAAGTAGAACATTTTGTGCAGCAGCTCAAACATAAAGTCATGAAACATGAACGGAAACAACGCCAAAACGAGATGAAGGTTCGTATCACGTGACTGCCACGTTTTTAATATTTCGCACACACACACATTTTGAAAATTTTTAGGTCAAGGGAGAACAAAAGACACTCACTGTGTTACTGGCCCTAAGAACCTGCTGATATTTTTTTTATGGACTGTGATTGGACGGTTCAAAAGTTAACTCCCCTCCCCTTTTGAAGGGGAAGGGAGAACTGGGACTGGACCTTAGCAGCAGTTGGAAACGAGACAGCTTAGAAAGAAGAGGTTCGTTTTCTCTCTCTCTCTCTCTACTGAAAAAGCAGGCAGCTTTGCCCATAAGTGAAGGATGCATGGTTAACAAAGTTGCTGAGGGCAAGTTTCCCCTTCAGAGAAAGTTTTGAGAAGTCCCCTCGAAGAAGCCCCAGAAAAGAAAGTTTGAAAAGAAGTCCATAAGTGGAGTTTGGGGCTAAAGCCGTTTAAGAAGAAGAAGGAGTAAACACGTGCGTATTCAAAAGGTGTTTTAGCATGTGTTTAAGTAAATTTTCACCTTCTAGCGGCCGTAAAATAAAGACGTAACTTCCAGGCGGACGGGAGGAAAATAAGTGAAGAAAGAAGGGAGTTTGGTCACCAAGAAGAGAACCTTGTCTACACAAGAATGAAAAGAAAAAAGATAAAAACTTTTGAACCTTGAAAGGACTGAAAGTGTACTGTCGAGCTATGGCTCTTCCCCCACCTTTTTTTATTGTTATCATTGACACAGCAGGTGGGTGCTATTCTTTTTTTGTTTTTTTGGTTTTTGATGCTTGTAATTTTTAAGTTTGTTTTCTGCTATGCTTTTATACATTGTGTTAATCAGAGAATAGGTTATCTTATTCTCAGCAAAAAGGGACGAATATTTGCAAGAACCTTTATTTAGCTGGTTAGAAATAAATATTTTTCTTTGTAATTGAATCTGATTTGCATTTTTTTTCTTTGCTTTTTCGTTATTAATTCGGGCAATCGGGCAATAGTGAAAATACTGTTGCAGCAGGTTTTATTTTCTTTCAGAAAATAAAATTTCTGAAACATTTCGTCAGAGCATTTGGATAATTTTGATAATCTAATAATACTAGTGATCTAACGGTCATCCTCACGGAAAATACAACAGGTAAACCGATTTCAAATTCTAACCGTAGCTGTTGCGTTTACCAATGCCCTTGGGAAAAAAAAACACGGTCCCTTCTCTAGTCTTGGCTGGTAAACAATCTTCGTGATGAACTCAAAACCGTGAATCAGAAATCACTCTACTGTTATTACTATTCACAGGAAGCTGTGGAGAGTCATTAATGCATATGTCCTGAAGAGATATAGCTTTTATTAAATCTTAACTATTAACTTCAACGATTACGGCTTCGTGCTAAACTAACTTTAGTAAATCTGTAACTAGCGCCAACCGTAGAGCCATTATAACTCATTTTGCCTTGTAGCGAGTTCGAACCCGTGTATTTTAAAATAATAGCACCGTACCAAAGTAGATTATTTTTAGTCAATCTCAAAAATCCTCCTATTGTTAACAAACTTACCCTCCTATTTTCTTCTTCAGTGAAACTTCTTCTCATAAGTGGCCTTGTACCACACCAAGCTAAGCTAAATAAATAAATGCGTCTACGGTCATGTCTCATTGAAAGCATCGCTTTTGGTCTGGTCAATGAAGTTAAGCACTCGAGTACTTGGCCAGTATTCAGCTGGGTGAGCTCTTAAGAACACCTAGTAAACAGTTTTACAGATTTTTGCATTACCAAGGACATTTAGCAATGTGGGCTAATCTTGTAGTGCCTCCAAAATTGCTGGCCCTGTACCAGGCGAATTTAAGTTTAATAATTAACTATAAGATCCTTCCCCACAAATTAAAAATTTATAGTCTCACACATGAGAATAAGTCTGACACAAGGCCACAAACTTAGATTGTCTTACAGGGTCACGAGTGAGAATTTGGTATGTGGCTACAATTGCAATTACATGGCCATAATTGAGGTTCTGAAACAGAATCGCGGCTGTCAGTCTGGCACAAGGCCACAACTGCATATTTTTGTCGTATTTATATTAATGTAATCACGATGAGAAATTCCTACTACGCTACCTACAACCACATCCTGACTCAAACGAGTTAATAAAATCCCATAATCTAAATCTAATAAACCTTATATCAATTACCAAAATATACTAATAAATAAATAAGCGTAAGTAAAAAACATAATGCATTTTATATGATAAACAGAATAAGCTCCTTTACCAATACACTACGTTAGCCTCCGTAGATGGATAGATTGTTTGAGAATGTTTTTCCTTGTATATTTTGTCGTGCTTTCATTAATGTAGTCACGATGAGAAATTCCTACTACGCTGCCTACAACCACATCCTGACTCAAACGAGTTAATGAAATCCCATAATCTAAATGTAATAAATCTTACAAATCTTGTAAAGCCTTTACATAAGAATCCTTAAATCTGATAGTCTTCAAATTCTTGTATAAACTCGCGATAAGCTTTATGCCTGCTAAATCTAAATGTACATTTAAGGCCTAGACATCCTATCTCTAACCCCCATTGTTTGGAGAATGTTTCTCCAATATTTCTTGTCGTGCTTCTCATAGGGGCGGGCTCATATTTTAGCCTTGTGCCACACTAAGCTAAGCTAAATAAATAAATGCGCTTATGGTCATGTCCCATTAAAAGCATCGCTTTTGGTTTGATCAGTGAAGTTAAGCACTCGAGTACTTGGCGAGTATTTAGCTGGGTGAGGACTTAAAAAACACCTAGTAAACAGTTTTACAGATTTGTGCACTAATATCCTTGTAGTTCCTCCAAAATTGCTGGCCCTGTACCAGACAAACTTAAGTTTAATAATTAACTATGAGATTCTTCTCCACAAATTAACAATATAGTTTCACACATGGACATGTGTCTGACACATGGCCACAACTTAGAATGTCACACAGGGTCACGAGTGAGAGTTTGGAACAGGGCTACAATTGCGAATGGTTGTGAGTCTGTCACAAGACCACAACTGTATATTTCTTGTCGGGCTTACATTAATGTAGTCACGATGAGAAATTCCTACTACGCTACATACAACCACTTCCTGACTCAAAAGAGTTAATTATATCCCATAATCTAAATCTAATAAACCTTATATAAATTACCAAAATATACTAATAAATAAATAAGCGAATTATACATGTAAATAAAATAATGCATATTAAATAATTAATAAATAAACAGAAGAAGCCACCGAAAGAACGTGGCTATAAATAAATAGCGTAGTGGTCGTGTTAACAATTTGCAAATGCTCTGACTAGGAAGTTAAGTCTTACTGGCAAATATAGCTTTACAGTTGAAAGACATTTTAAATCATGAGTGCCTCGATTGATACAAATTATTTATTGATATTGGATTCGTTTCTTTTTGTTCGACAATATAACAGGTAACTGCCACTCCAACTAAAAAAAAAACGATTACAAATCTTATAGCGCCCTTACATAACAACAGTTTTCGAATTCTCGTATAAACTCGCGATAAGGCAATGTCTGAGAGGCATACTGTGTGGATCAGTCTCACTGACAGTGAAACTTGCAGACAACTGATCTGCAACGAGAAACGCTATTTCCAAGAATTATTTGGCATTTCGATCTTATTTTCCTTGATTCTATTAACATTTCAGCTGATCTATTCTTTGTCCGTCAGGATTTTTTCACTATTTTACCTGAGACAATTTTCCACTCGGATCATCCCAGACTAAACTTTGTGACCCGTTCTTTCTTTCTAGATATTATCTGATTTTTTTTCTTCGGATATAGTCTTCTTACGTACCATTAGTCTCTCTATAAGGAAACGGCCTACTTCTCGTTTGTAGACTTTTCTACATGTACATGAAATGATACAAAAACATTCTTTTGTCATTCACATCTTTTGTCAGAGATCTTCATGTGAAAATTTCAAAGAATGGTTGACCAATTCAAAAACCATCCTTATATTGTAACGTCCATATATTCTTTGAATTCACTCTGGCTTCTCGTATCTACATAATGTCCAAACAACATTTGGAATAATAATGGCACCCCTCAAAATGGCAGAAGGTATCTTAAACAAAAAGAATGAGATTAATAGTCTTGTGATGCATGTTCTTAGCACATATATCTATTGTACATTTAAGGATTCAAGAAAAAACAACGAAACTCCACTTGTGGTTCAACAAATAAATATATGTTGAAATATAACATAGAAAACAATCATGCAATGAAGTGTAATGATTAAAGAGAAAAAAGTTGTTCCCCTTCAACTGTATTCTGATTTATGATTGAATGTTCGAAAGAGTTTCTCTTGAATAAGAATGTTCAGGATTCTATGTTGAATAGAGTCTGCTGTTAGAATAGAATAGAGTTAATTAAGAAATGTGTCGTTTAGAGAAATTAATAGAGTTCTGGTTCATGAATTTGGTTTAGTCATATAGGGAGATATGTATAATGTGTTACAAAAATCTGTGTCTGTGTGTGCGTTTGAAATGTTGTGAGTAAAGTCGTAGATTTGTGTGGACAGGCGAAATAGCTGGACTCTACTGGCGGCTTGTGGAAAAATTGCTTCTTTTAAAGGTACCGATAGGCTCCGATCGAAAACGCGGAAAAAATTGATTTAGTATTAAAATGTTTGATTGGTTAGAATTTGACCAATTACTGATTTTGTATCAAAGAAACATGTGAGCAAGTTCACGACCGAAAAATTCAAAGTGATGACTGCGATTGCTAAATTGTCTTATAGAAAAGCAGTATTGATTTACTAGCCAATCGCAGACGAATAAATTGTGGGCGTGGAAAAGCATAGCAGTCGCTACAACCTGAACAAATTTTGGAATGATAATGACACTCATCAAAATAAAAGTTTCTTAAACATAAAAAAAAATTATATCAAGAGTCCGAAATAATTGTGGTAAGAAAACGAGTTTTCATTTAAAAACATATTAATATATTTTATTTATTTTACTAAACAACGTTACGCACTGTCTGCGACACTTTAGTGATTCTATCATACGTTCTTTAATAGATTTAAAAACTGTAATTATCGTTGTTTTGTCTGTTGTTATTATGATTGCCGTTGGTTGGTGGTTCTAATTTTTATTAATTTTCCGTATTTTTCTTATTCCAGAAAAATGAACATCATCGTTTCGGCAGTCGACTGGGTCAGCATCATCACAAAAATTAAGCAGTAACAAAGACCACAGAAATTTTATACAGAAAACTCAGCATTATATATATATATATATATATATATATATATATATATATATATATATATATATATATATGGAGAGATATAGAGATATATAATATTGACTTCATATAGGAATCCTTTAACTTTTTCTAACGGTTGTAAATTTTTGTACATTGATGACGAATATTCAAATTATTTTGGTGTCCAAATCTTCACCTTTGTTGAGATGTTTAAAAAGAAATCAAAACAATGATCACTGGCTTTACTTAAAGTACAGCCTTTTTTTTATTTCTCTCTACTGCCACTGCGCTGTGTGCGAGTAAGCGTTACCTAAAAAAAAAAATAGTCGAACACTCGTTAAATCACGTATTTGCCAAAACAAAATGGAGAAAAGAAATAACAGGGGCGGTAAATCTGGTTTAAATTCTTCCCCTTGGAGAAAATGAGCTAAATGATAAAAAAATAAAAATAAAAAGAATTCAAACAAGGGAAATAATCATTGTTATAATATATTGAGTTATCTCCCTTTATAAAATTTATTAAATTTTTTTTAAGTTAAGGGTGATGATGGTTGTTCGCTGACTGAGGCCTTTTCTTCTTTCTGTTTCTTTCTGTCGAAATTCTCTCAAATCTCTTTCATTAATCTTCTCAACATAAGCACTCTAACGATGAGACCGCCAACTCTCTCAGAGTTCGAACCTGGTTTGTTGGATGTTTGTGCCAAATTAAATTCTGCTTTGAAACAGGACACATTATTATATGAAAGTAAACCTCATGAAATGAATTTCACAAATTCTTCTAACAACAACATGCATATACATAGATAGATGGATAGATAGATAGATAAAGAAGACACACACTAGAACACACACACACACACACACACATATACACACACATATATATATATATGTATATGTGTGTGTATATATGACAAATAATATATATTCATATATTTATATATATATATATATGTGTGTGTGTGTGTGTGTGTGTGTGTTTTAAGGTATGCTATATTTATGGGTTAAAGAGCTCAGTATCAGGGATAGAGCGTATGTAAATATAAAAATGGATATTGAAATCAATACTCAGAGGCGACAGACTGTTTCATGCTAAACACAATCATCAGGCCTGAGTGTTACTTCAATGTCCATTATATATATATATATATATATATATATATATATATTAAGAAATGGACAAAGTCCGACAATTTATTTAATAAAGACATTTTTTTATGTTTAACGTTCTTTTTTATAGATACAAGTATTTAAGAAAATGCTCTGTTTATAATTGAAAGTATTTGATAACATTTAGCGTATGGATGTCCGTTCGAAATTTTCAAAGAAAATATTCGAATCCTTTCTATGAAAATTTTTCTTAGGACATTCAGGCCGGTAAATGTTATTTAATACTGTTTATTATAAACAGAGTATTTACTTAAATACTTGTATCTATAAAAAAAAAAAAAAAAAACGTTAAACATAAAATGTCTTTTAATAAATATATATATATATATATATATAATATTTATTTATTTAAAATTATAACATAAATATGTTATAAAATCTCTACAAAAATAGCCATTTTGTTTCAACACCTCTGGTGTCTTATCAAATGATGATGTTGAATGTAGATTGCAGAATCTACTCTGTATTGAGCACTCTTTTAATAATAGTAATTGTTGGTTATTGGAATTTATTCCGTACACACCAATCATATACTTATATATATATATATATATATATATATATATATATATATATATATATAAAAAAAAATGATATATAAAAATCTATATATCAGAAAAATTCAAAGGAATGATAAAATGGGAAAACATTAGTGTTGTTGCCGAGGCCAGAAGTCGAGATCTCGCATGCTGAGGCTTGTTTGTGTGTAGTGGCTTTCTATCTTAACATGATATTTTGCAAGCTTCTAATGTAGGCTCGTTTGCACCTCCACAAAGATCGAGCCCTACTCGCTACCACAACACGGTAACCTAATAATAACCATATATTTAACATACCAAAAGACAGACAGGATAGACTGATGCATTTGTGTGTATGTTTGTGTGTTTACATAAGATAAGGAAGCCCAGTGAGCATCAAAATTACTGCGCAGACATGCTCCCTTACCTATACCCCACGTTAGCCTCCGTAGATCGATAAATTGTTTGAGAATATTTTTTCTTGTATGTTTTTTGTCGTGCTTTCATTAATGCAGTCACGATAAGAAATTCCTACTACGCTACCTACAACCACATCCTAACTCAAAAGAGTTAATAAAATCCCATAATCTAAATCTAATAAACCTTACATCAATTACCAAAATATACTAATAAATAAATAAGCGTATTATATAAGTAAACAAAATAATGCATTTTAAATAATTATGCGTCTACGGTCATGTCCTATTGAAAGCATCGGTTATGGTTTGCTCTATGAAGTTAAGCACTCGATTACTTAGCCAGTATTTAACTGGGTGAGTTCTTAAGAACACCTAGTAAACAGTTTTACGGATTTTTGCATTACCTAGGACATTCGCAATATGTGCTATTCTTGTAGTGCCTCCAAAATTGCTGATCTTGTACCAGACGAATTTAAGCTTAATAATTAACTATAAGATTCTTCCCCACATTCTTCTCACACATGAACATAAGTCTGACACAAGGCCACGAGTGAGTATTTGGTATAGGGCTACAATTGCGAGTCTGATACATGGCTATAATTGAGGGTCTGAAACAGAACTACGGCTGTGATTCTAGCACAAAGCCTCAACTGTATATTTTTGTCGTGTTTACATTTATGTAGTCACGATGAGAAATTCCTACTACGCTACCTACAACTACACTCTTACTCATAATATAAATCTAATAAACCTTATATCAATTACCGAAATATAATAATAAATAAGCGAATTATATAAGTAAACAAAATAATGCATTTTAAATAGTTAATAAACAGAATAAGCTCCTTTACCAATACACCACGTTAGCCTCCGTAGATGGATAGATTATTTGAGAATGTTTTTCCTTGTATATTTTTTGTCGTGCTTTCATTAATGTAGTCACGATGCGAAATTCCTACTACGCTACCTACAACCACATTCTGACTCAAAAGACGAAATGAAATCCCATAAACTAAATCTAATAATCTAATAATTATAATTTTATCTTTACCCTAACATAACAAATTATAATATAGCTAATGGGACCCTGAAACTAGATTTGTACATGTCTTTATGTGAAGTGCAGGCAGTTGATAGTATTATTTTTAAATTTCTTTCTCACTCTTTTTTCTCTACTTTTCTTCTTTTCTCTACCTCACTACAGACTCTACCTCATCTTATCTCTATCTAGACGTTCCCCTCTCTCTCCCCTTCCTCTTCTATCTCTTTGCACCCCCTCTCTAATTAACCATACATTTAGTATCTCTTTACTTCCCTCTCTCACCTTTCTTATCCATTTTTCTTTCTCGCTAGCTCTCCTTCTCTTCACTTCCCCCCTCCCATTAACAACCTCCATCGCTCTACCTCCCTTTTCTCTACTGACTCTTTCTCCTTACTCTCCCTTTTTTTCCTCTACGTCTTCTTTCCTTTAAACGAGATCTCTCTTTAACTCTTCCGTCTTTCTATATTCTCTCTTTCTCTCTACCTCGGCTTATGGCCACATCACGTTGAAACACAGGTCCCAGTACGATCACCGAAGTTAAGCAACGTCGAGCCTGGTCAGAACGCTTGGGAATAGCAGGTGTTGTAAGCGTGGATTTGCGTGTGGCGTAATGGATAACAGCTATGAAGTGTTAATCGGAGTGCCGAGTTCCAATTCCAGTTCGTTATATTCTCTTACGCGTAAATACCCTTGCGAAAAGTATGAATCCACCTCTTCTCCCCCAGCTATGGGTTAATTAGTAAAGCTTCTATCACTAAATCATTATTATCTCCAAAATATTTATTTCTTCTGGGTTTAAATAATCTGCAAAGTGTTGATAAGCCATGAAAAATGAATCTCTCTACTTCACTCTATTTCTACCACCTTTCCTATCGACTTCTCTTATATTTAAAACTAGACTACCCGTGACCCGTTGGGTCACTGACGGTTCAAATTATAAAACATTGAAGTTGATTTCAACATTATAAAAGTTGTCTGTTTGAAGAAAGTTGAAAATACTTACTGTATAAAAAGATCATATTTTGAAATCTTATTCACTTAAATCAGATTAACTAAAGAATATTTTTAATATAACAAAAATATTTTTAAATCATATTCACTTGAAAATATTTTTTAAATATGGCAAAAAATATTTTAAAATATTTAAGATATTGTTTGTTTAAAGAAAGTTGTAATATAAATAAGCATGAACGCAATCACAGAGACGAGGAAAGAGAGAGGTGGGAAGAGAGAGGGAGAGGTTGAAAGAGAGAGAGAGAGAGGTGGAAAGAGAGAGAGGTGGAAAGAGAGAGAAGTAGAAAGAGAAAGGGGGAAAGAGAGAGGTGGAAATAGAGAGATTTGGAAAGAGAGAGAAGTGGAAAGAGAAAGAGAGAG
>CAHIKZ030002051.1:357500-370000 GCA_903632075.3 Acanthosepion pharaonis | reverse complement strand
TACAACGAAAAACAAATTTCTTTATTTCACCTGTTAACAAAGAAGACAATTGTGTTTGTAATTGATCTTTTAATCTTTCAAACGTTACCTCCACGAAAACGCCTTCTCATTATGCATCAAGGACACTTTAGCCTGCAGACTCAAGAAACACGCCTTGTGCCTGACTGCAGCTATGGAATAAATATCTAATTTTGGGGCCATGTGTTTCGAATCTCAACTGAAAAATTTTAACTCGTTTTCTTAAGTTAAAGTTAATTTTAAAAAAAGTTTTCAGGCTTGCAAAATAGATCATTCCTTTTTAAAAGAAATTTATATATAGACATATATAGTTTTTTTAGCATAAAAAGCGTGACAAAATCAGAATTGTCCAACAATTAAGCGTGAAACGAAATCAGTTTTTTTTAACGCAACTTTATAAAGTATTAAAGGTAAAATTAAAAGAATAACGGACGTAACACTACCTTCAGATACCACTCTTATCTCTTGCTCTTAGGTACAGTTAAAATTAATCGATCCTAATAAAAAGTATATATATATATATATATATATATATATATATATTATAATTATTTTTAAGAAATAATTATAATTTAAACTCTACTTATGTATTGAGCACTGTTTTTTTAAAAATAAAAACAAAAAACTAAAAACCTTTGGATTATTAACCTAACGGTTCTTTCCTATTTTTCTATATATTTGCACACACACACACACACACACACACACACACACACACACACACACACACACATATACACATATATATATATATATATATATATATATATATATATATATATATATATATATATATATATATGATTAGAAGAAAGGGTCCACGTGTTCTTTTTATAGTATTTATTAAATATTAATAATTAACTATATATAGAGAAACGAAGCACGGAAAGAAATGTTTTAAGTCCGGAATTTTCGGGCAAGTCTGTGTCATTCATCAAGGGCGTGAGAAATAAACTGAAAAAACGGGAATTACTCAAAGACAGATGTTTATGTAGACGGTGTATTTCTGGTGGAGATCATATTATTAGCAAAAAAAACAATTTCTATCTGATTCCTCTCTGTGTGAAACTTTTTATGGAATATATATATATATATATATATATATATATATATATATATATATATAGGTGGCAATAAAGTTACTATACAGTTACTTACAATAATAATTAATGGAAAGTAATTAATCAACAGTCCAGAGGTTTATTATTAAAAATGTTTTGGTTAATAACAATAAAATGCCATAGTAAACAATAGAAAATTAATTACCATTATTGTCGAACTGCAAGGCACGTGCTTCAATGCTTTGCTTTTGTATTATAAGTAACTGTAGAGTAACTTTATTGCAACCTTTATATATATATATATATATATATATATATATATATATATATATATATATATATATATATATATATACCTAAAAAATGATTTCATTTTATAACTGCTGTCAGGTTTAAGAGGTTTTCAGAGTGGATAGCAAATTCCTTTCCAGACACCTGCTCAACCCAGAATTCACATATTTTAGTATATACTGAAAGTATTCTAGAGGACTATAATTACTTTATATAATATATATATATATATTTATATATATATATATATATATATATATATAATAACAGTGTGGAAACAGTTTCAACAATCGAATAGCAACAGGAAGTTTAATCTTGGACGTAATCTTCAGGTGGACTGAAGTTTACTTTGACGCATGAGACAGACTATTGTCATTCAGTGTTGAAATCTGTGTGTCACTACTTAAACATATATATATATATATATATATATATATATATATATATATATATATATATATATATATTAATTTGATATATTTATTTTAGTGCTCAGTATCAAAGTGTGTTTCTAAATATAGACTGTATAGACAAAGGAATCAAGACTGCATGGTGACAGTAAACTTCATGCATCAATTTAAAAAAAATCGTAGTCACCATATTGTATATATACACACTCCCCCTCTCTTTTCTTTGTCTGCTTGTATCTCTCTCTCTCTCTCTCTCTCTATATATATATATATATATATATATATATATATATATATATATATATATATATATATATATATATTTGAATGAGTCAAAGTAAAAAATATCATTAATACACACCCACCCGATGTGTATACGCTGTGCCTCTATCTGCAATTCAACAGACACTGTAAATAGACAGAAAGACAAACACAATTTTTATCTCCAAAGAATTATACTTGTATAAAGAAAAAACTGCTTACGAAATACTTGTACTTATATACAAACTTGTGTTTCACCGTAAAAAAAAATTGCTAGCGTTTAAATGTCTTTGTGTAGTTTAGGAGTTTCAATTATAATTTGTCTTCTTGCAAACTTTTGGTGTGCAACATATTCACTGTTAAATTTTAACACATCCATGTTATCTGCATCAAGCACACGCTGAATATATATATATATATATATATATATATATATATATATATATATATATATATATATATATATATATATATATATATATATATATATATATATATATATATATATATATATATATATATATATATATATATATATATATATATTTCTTGTTTTTTTTTAATTACATTCACTTTGGTTTGAAGTTATGTGGGACTACATTTACCAACCAACCATACATACATACATTGTAGGCATGGTGGAGTAATGGATAGCGGCTTGAATTGAAGAATCGGAGAGCCGAGTTCGAATTCCAGTCGAATCCATTACAGTCACTTATGTGCTAGTACCCTTGGGAAAGATATGAATCCTCTTCTTCTCCCCCCAGCTATGTGTAAATAACTGGCCAGACCGTGTTCTATAGCCTTGGATGGCAATTGGTCTAGGTTTTGGACAACTCTGAATTCGGAGGGTCGTTTAAGGGGACCTTGTGGCACTTAGTGCAGCAGGTCTCTGTATTCGGCCCTTCAAAAAGTGTGGATGGTCCTGCACGAAACCTTCACCACTATACTCAAATCTCATGTGCTGGTGTCAGGCTATCGATTTCCTGGGAACTGATCTGCTCGACCCTCATATGTTGAATTCGACGGGAGAGTCGAATACATATATGTTGATTTTGATGCCTATACTTGACTGTTATAAAAAAAAACTTGGATTGTACGATATTCAAATAAGAATATATTTAAATAAACTGGTATCTAGTTGAAAAAATTTTGAAAAAAAAACGAAAAAACTAAAGGCATCCGTCTTGATGAGAAAAAAATCGCCCAACACCGCAAATGCCTGGCCAAAAAGAAAGAAAAAAAAAACAATCGAGCAAATTAAGAAAAAAAATGAAACGAAGTTCTCAATACACTAAGGAAAGCAATGTATGAAAAATCCTAGTGAGCCAGAAATTACCTACCAAAGTTTCAACTAAATGGATCGTCAAGGTGGACTTAAGATCCATTAGGTGAAAACTTGGTTGGTAAGTTCTGGCTCACTAGGTTATATATATATATATATATATATATATATATATATAATATGAGATAGCTAAGTTTTCAATGGAATTGTTGAGATTTTATAAATATTTTGCTTGGAATAACTTGCTTTAAATGATTTCTTTTAATTCCAGTTTAATTGATATGATTCAGGGATATATGCCTACACACACCTATCTATCTATCTAGCTAGCTAGATAGATAGAGAAAAAAGAATGAGACAGATAGATAGATAGATAGATAGATAGCTGAGCGTGCGTACGGAGTCTGCAGGCTATTGTTAAAGTAACTGACCTTTTGAATAAAAAGACATATTTTTAATTTATCATTATTATTGAGGGATTGACCTACAAAATTACATACGCATACCTCCTCCATTTAAAAGTCTGTATTTTCTTGCATTCGTTGTACGACTTTAACAAAACAAATATATCGACTTATGTCTTATGCGTTGGTGTCATTCGATATTGCGACTAAAACGCTAGTCAGATGTTTTCTTGTTTTCATTAACATTGACTTTCCAGGATCGTTAGTGCAATGCGAAAACATTCATTGATATTTTTTTCTTTTCTTTGAAATTTTTATAATAATTTGCTTTTTAAGCCCCGCGCTAAATATCCAATAAAAATGTCTCGAATATTTATATTTAGGTGTAAATATATATGCTTAATTCGAAAATGACAAAGATATTTTGATAAAATCTACCATTTTGAAGTTATCGACAATAAAATTTCGGACTCATTCGAGTCACGGCAGCCATTACTGGCATTGTTTGCATATATTTGCTGCATATTTAACATTTACTTGTCTTGATGTTTGCGCGCGCAATGAATCCTCAGTTGCGCAGTAATAAAGACAAGAGCAGTAAAAAGGCCGTTAAAAAGGTAATCTTCCGCGCAAATCTAATCAGCAGTGAATGTATACAAACAACGCCAGTAATGGCTGCCGTGCCGTAACGCGAATGAATCCAAAATTTTATTGTCAATAACTCCAAAACAGTAGATTTTAGCAAAATTTCTCTGTTATTTTTTAATTAAGCATGTAAATTTACACCTAATATAACTATTTGGAAAATGTTTATTAGATACTTAACGCGGGGCTTAAAAAGCAAATTAACCATCTTTTGGAGTCAAATGAATTTGCCAAAATTCAGATTCGATTAGATTAAGTAATAATAGTTTGTTTTTTAAATAAACGAGCCGTCTTAATTAATCAGAGACTTTAATGATCAAGGAAAACAAATCCTAAAAGAAAAGAGAAGTTAGTCGTATATTCGAATATTTTAATATTACTTGATTTTTAATGTCTTCAAAATATAACATTCGCATCGACATTTGTCACTTCATCCTAAGTTAACGATAACTGAATACTGCTTTTCAAAACAAGCAGGTACTCCCCACTTTCGAAGTTGGCGGAACACACTCTTCCTAACTTCACCATTTTTCTTTGCAACTAAACCAAAATAAACTACTCTACTATATGCACCTATTTGTCTCACAGACATAACAAAGTGAGTTTGAGCCTTGCTGAGGGTCGTAATATTTGTCTCACAGACATAACAAAGTGAGTTCGAGCCTTGCTGAGGGTACTACCATTATTGTTTTTGTCAATAACTGTACAAAGTTTAGTCTTGCAAATCCCGACTAGAAAAAAATATTTACGAAATAATTATACAGTGTGCGGCAGAAATCCCTCCCACATAATGGTAAGTCATGAACTAGATGAAGACGCCATTGTCACTAATACCTTACCATTATGTGGGAGGAATTTCTGTCGTATCGTATAACTTAAAAGTCTTTTATAAAGTTTCTTTTATATAAAGGGTTTGGCAGAAATACCCCACACGTAATGGTAAGATATTAGTAGCAATGGTGTCTTCATCTGGGTAACACCTTATCGCTATGTGAGAGATAATTCTGAGGGGTCTACGTCGAAGGTGTTTTTGCCGCACTCTGAATAAAAACTTTGTATTTTGGGTGTGAATTTATTATAAGTGCGTTTTTGTCTTCAGTGGTTCTTGTAACAGATTTTCTGCAAGCCACATATTAACTGTTAAATAAACGACAAATTAAAAAAAGAGAAAAAAAAAAGAATAAAAGCATTGGCCATCCTAAACAAAAATAACTTTGAAATTCTGAGATAAATCGACTTGTTTATTATTCGGTCGAGTTATTTTGGACAGTAATGCGTCTAAGATCCCAACCATTAGAGTCCTTCATCAAGGTCGAAGGGTCATTTGGGTGGCATCCTGAGCCATAACATACTTGGTCAATATATGTGATGGCTAGGCGACTAAACCGTCTTGCTCCATGGCTAGGTGTCAAGAGCAGAGAACCACTCGCAAGGTCTTGTTTTACTCGCCAGCAATGTCCTGCAAAGTGCACTCTACGTTCGCGTAAGATTGTAGAAATATCAGGGATGGGTCCATAGAACTGCGATTTAGTTGGATGTTGTCGCCAAGAGATGTTAACTATAACTCCCAGCATCCGAGTGTAGGCTCCATCAAGAATAGACTCAAGGATTTTAGTTGACGCCATGCATTAAAACCGACTCTAGAGTGGCGTGAAAGAAGCTCCGCTTGAGGTTGTCTGCTGGCTAAGATTACATCCATTTTATTCAAGGCTTCCCAGGCTGTAGCTATGCGAATTTTCACATCCTTTTCCGTAGAATTTCTTTGGCTTCCTAGGTATGGAGAAGATGCAAGAGATTTTGATTCATTTCAGGCAGTTTGTATTAAACCTTACGGTTTGAAACTTATAAATTCCGTTTTACAGACACTGCCATAGAATCCAACATCATTATCAGCATTTTCTACATGTTGTAGGAGAGCTGTGGTATTGATAATGGTGTCTGTAATGATGGCTAGATCATTTGCATAATCAATAAATTTTTGCATGTATGAAATTTGTTGATAAAATACAAACTCACTGAAATTGGATAGTTTATGAATTCATTGCTTGGAGTAATTCATTTTGCTAATCATTTAAATACTTTAATATGTAATTAGGTATTTTGAGATGTTTTAAATGGCGTCATTATTGCATTCAATGCTGTTTTGTCACCGATTAATACACTGAATATATTTTTTTCATTTATATACTTATTAATTATATTACTATATAAGTTATTTCGATTTGACTTGCTGACTTCCAGATATATTTGCAATTTAAAAAAAAACCTTATCTCAGTTTATGCTTGGCGTTCAGTTAAAAGATTGTTTACTACTTTTATTTTTCATGATGATAACTGAGGCTGTAAAATTTGAAATCAAAATCAAAATTTTGGATTATTAAGCCTTCTGGCGCTAGATGACGCAACTCACAATTAAATGTTGGCGGAAAGAGTCTATTATAACGAGTTCGATAGAGTAAACTCTAATATAAAACCTACGATTTTTCATTGCCCCCCCTATACCCTAGATTGTGCCGTGGTATGTAAACCCTTGTCATCTTTTTCTTTATATCCAAGAACATCAAGTACACAACATATCTAGCAGCATTTGCCAGTTCAGCTTTTATCTTATGAGTTCTTATGTTTACACATTACGTTGATATTGTCTTATAAAATATATAAAGGCTTAATTTTGAAAACTTAAATTTTGGTTTACCCTTGAACAAGGTGCTTGAAGTCACCTAAAAAAATTGAATTTTATTACTACTGTCAGGTTTAAACGTAACAGCACGTAGTTATTGCTTGGGCATATAAACGTAACCTTTAATAAGTGTTGCTAGAAATAAATAAAAAAATAAATACAATATGAGCTTTTATAACCTTTTATAATTTTGTTGATTTTTTATCAAAATATTTTAGGCTTACCCAATTTTCTGATTCCTTGCAGTTTACTCACGGAGTCGAAGAGTGCATCGGCCAAAAATATTTTGAAAAAAATGCTGTAAAAACATCATAAATAATAAATCAATAACGACAATTAATTCATTTGAAAACATTTACAGATATTTTATTTTTAAATCAGTATCACACCATGCAAGGCAGTAAAGCCACTACGGCACAAGGGGTTACTGAATGTGAAAGAATTAGAAACAGAAACATTGATAATGAGTGGGAAGAGAAAAGATTAATGAAGAGGACAGTAGATAGCGATTGACATTGCATTTTAAAAAAATTGGCTGGAATGCATGGAGCTGGAAGGGAGTTTCACAAGCGAGAAGTGCCTATGAAGAAACTGTTAGTATAGATTTTTAATAAATGAACAAAATTACATAAAAAAAAATCAGAAGAATATAGCAGAATCGCTTTACAAAGATTCTGTGGCTCAGTTGGTTAAGGCGTTGTCCAAGTAATACAAGCTCCTAACATATTGGATAAAGGTGTATGTTTCATTGTAAGCTACTTCTTTTATTAAGATTTCGACAAGGGCATTACGACAAACATGAAAATTAGTCAAAAATTAATAATGGCCGTCATATTATTAATAAAGCCTGAAATGAAATCTTTCCTATTTCATAATGTCTTCCTAAAGTAAACCTTCAGTATTTTAACCTACGTTATAACCGATTATCACAATGCTTATCGGCAATTCTAGAGAGAACATTTTGATAGAAGACATTTATTTGACGTCCTGTACGAAGGGCAGAAACAATAATTTAGCATAAAAAATAAATCATAACTTGGCTTCGAGAAAGATAATTAGGGGGAGGCTTCTACGCCCGTTTCAGGAGCGTAAGGTAGCACTCAAACCGGCGTCATTGAAATTTTAAGGCGAAGTTTAAAACAAGGGTTTACACCGCTCAACGAGGGTGGGGACAATTGAACTAATGTCCTGAGACCATAGATTTTCTTTTCGGCAAATGACCCATCTCATTATTGTAATAAAACCTATACTATTTGCGCCAACATTTTTTGGGGTGCCTCTCGAAGGCTGTTGACGACGAAATCTAGGCTTTCATTTACTCATTGAAAATTTTAAATTGAGACGACGAGTGACTAAGGAATCTGTTACTTACGATGATTAGATTTTTTATCAGGTTTACTCGGATTTAAGACCAAAAATCTTTGACAGACGTAATCCACTTGAAAGAGCCAGACAATCTTCCTAATCTCATTTAACCCCATAATTATAATTTTAATGAGTCATGTGATTAGTTAATAGCCTCACTACGATCTCGGAATCTTACCATGGAGCCATGGTTAGGCAGCTTGCCTTGCAGACTATTACTATTATCTTGATTCTCGATCTTCACGAAGTGCCCTATACTCTTATTTGCAGTAGTGTTTAGTTTAACATATCTTATTACTAAATTTGGTACACCTAGTGAAAGTCAAACTCATTAAAATTGTGTAGGGATTTTACTCACCATCGGGCTACAGTAGGCATTTTAAATTTTTCTTTATCCTTTTTTTTAAAAACTCTGTCAAGGTCCTAGCCTGCTTTGAATATAGAACAAAGATTATTAGTGGGGTCTGCTTTGTGTTAGGTAGTTTTTGCCCAACAGCAGAAGATTTCTGCAGAAAGTGAATAATATTAGAAAGAAAAATTCAGCAAGAACTCCAGAGATACGAAAACTGAAGTATCTGTAATTGTGAGTATGGAAAGAGTTGCATCAGTCGAGTTGAACTTATGTGGCAACCATATTTTGATTCGCCCAGTAGACCAGCATCAAAATGTTGATGTCGTAATCGAATATTGGCCAATATGTCCGAAAAGGCTGATTTACAGTGTTTGATTAAATTTTCGTTTTAGTGACTATCTAAATAAAGATGTGAAAGTGAGTAAATCGTTTTAAATACACGCAGTGGAATTTAGAAAGAAAGCCAACCAATTAATGAAAAGCTAAAATGAATTCACATTATTTATTAAAACAAAAATCAGACCGGCTCCCAAAAGACTTTTGATTGGACAGAAATATATTTTTTTTAATTGGTTAGTAGGATTTATTTGGTTGAGACAATCAAAGTTTTGTAAGCTATTTTTACAGAGAATATAAGATCAAATTAAAGATAGCATAATGCTAGAGTTACACCCCAATGAGGATCGAATTGGAATTACTCTGCGAACGCATCTTGCTAACCGTCACGCTACAATTAGCGCTTTTCGTTCTAAAAACTCTTATTTTCTGGAATACGACCTATAGACCTTTTTTGCATATACAAGAATATTTAATGCTTCAATGATAATAATAATGAAAAATTAAGTTGTATTATTTAAAATTAATGGCAGTAAAGATTATAGACAAATGATGCAGTAAAGCTGAATAGAATTGTCATAAATTGCAGCCAAGAAAACAAATTTACTCATTTGATTTGTTTTTAGTTCAAGCAAAAAAGTTAGCGAAGTGAAACCCCCAATATAGCAACGCGGGTTTATTTAAGGTCTGGGAGTCAATGTGTTACAATTCTAACCATCAAAACCCTTTTTTCTAGTCTTTGTGCAATGAAAAATACATCCAATTTTATAGTTTTTTTTTGTTTTTTTTTTCTGCTAGAACTAACGATTCCTGGTTATATGTGTCACCTCCCGCTTTAGACAAGTTTTTTAGTGTCTCTTTTCTTCTGCTTACACGCTTCCTTGTTCTTTTTCTTTGAGAGTTTGTTTTCTTTGTTTTTGTTTTGTTTTTTCACATAACATACGAAAAGATCACATTCCTTGTCATCTTTGAAATTGACGAACTTGCGGAAATAGGTCATCAGAAAAAAAACTATTTTTCTAATAAAATACTTACAAAATGCTAGTTTATATCAGCCACGGAATTGTTTTGGAAAAAAAATGTTCAATATTAGGTCTACTAATATCAGAAGATTTGTACTTTTGATTTCAACTCTTTTAAATAAAGATTTCAATAAAGATTTTAGTCATGTCTAAATCTGCCTCCGTCATTTCGTTATTTTTAAACATTTCGAGAAAATCCAACTTTGAAAATACGGAAAATATAACCCAGTTTCAACTAAAATTATTGAATCATTTTCCAGAATTCCCCCGGCGCCAGGAAAAATGTTATTTTTCAAGAAACAACCATGACGTTTCACTTCAAACAAAAAATCGCATTTTCCCAAAAAAAGAAAAAAAAAAGTTTATTTTGATGATTTAGCCAAAGTTTCAAGATTGCGGGTCCAGATCCACCCCGGGATTTTTTTAATTTGTTCACGGAGTCGGCCTCATTTCAAAATGGCATCATATGTTGGCCTACAGCCTATAGGAGCAAAGTTTAACATTGTGACACACATCTGCATTTATTATATAGAAGAAGATATATAAGAAATATATACAAATCATAAAAACTTTCCTTTGTTAGAGAGGTGACAGTGACAAGATGACAAAACAACGTCTACCTCCCACGACAACTGAGCTACAACTGCGCCACATCGGGTGCTACACACCCTCACAAGAGAGTAATAGGAGGGAATCAAAGAAACAATTTGCCAACTAGGAATTACGAGTACTTTTAAAATGTTGGTTAACAAAATACCCCATGTGACTAACACCGGGTTAAAGAATTTAAAAACATTATATCCGTAGCCACATGTATAAAATAATACATTATTCTTGGGACATGATACACGGTTGAGATAGCAAAACATGTTTATATTTCCACTAGTAGTGACGTCACACTGTAGGAGATCTTGTTTATCAATGATCTCTTGTATTTTAAGTATTTATTTTAGAACTAGTGTAGCCGTGCCGTCAAAATTGACGGCAAGTAGGAGTGCATTATATGTAATATGTATTATATTGTAAGTAATTTTCGTTTATTCCATGTACAATTTTGTCATTTAGAATAGTTCGTGGTTAACTTTAATAACTGAACACTGAACAGTGTATAATGTATAAACGTCTAAGGAAAGATATCCGTATTTTATCCTCATAAATGTAACATATTACAACCATTTTTTTTTTTTTACTGCAAAAGTTCCCAAAGAACAATAACGTAAAGCAGTTCAGCCATCTATTCGGGCTTACTGTGCCGCCCTAGGGAGCGGTTCTCTTTGTAGTTCACCGCAACCTCCTCGCCAACTCGTGCGAAGCGAGAGGGAAAGAAGGGGCTAACTTGGTAGTTTTTCAGCGGGTTAGCTTTTTGTGTGTAGATGGGAATGGAGTCTTTTGCACACTGTCCTTCAATTGTTACACACACACACAAAAATTATTTTATTAATAATCTAACGTTTTAAGGTTCGTCAAAATTACCAAAATTAAAAAGATTACATAATATATAATGATAAAAAAATAGAAAATGATGTTGATAGACTTCAATTGTGAATTAGTTTTGGGCGTAATTATGCAGTAATGTTTGTCATTCGTACCGGAAGCTCCAATACGGACATTTCACAGTGTTTGGGAGTCAATGTGACGTCAGTGCAGAGGATTCGGAAAGAGTTGGATGAGTCTAATGGTGATTACGAAGGTAAATCAGCTCGGATAACTCACTCTGATCGTTCTGATAAGAAAAGTACTACCGAACTTGTTGGTGAGGGCCTTAGATACAACACGGAGGCCTACTTCAAATGACTTGTGGAGGTAGTTCTGCCTTGGGTCAAGAGGATGGCTACTGAAAGACCTTATGTCTGGCATAAGGGCCCTCCACCATGTCACACAAGCAGAAGAACCCAGTCATGGCTATCAGATAATTTCTGCGATCATATCGATTGTTCTCGTTCCACGTGCCATGCCTCTTCTGGATGTCTCATTATCAGTTATTTCTCTTTATCTCAACTCTCCAAGTTTTTTGGTTCACCTCAAATCTCAATTCTCCAAAATTTAGTTGTCCACTGAGGACACATGCCCCAGTGGATAAAGACGTTGGTTAGATCCAATGACTAGGCCCAAAGAGTTGTGAATTCAATATCAAGCCACAGAAGTGGTGAATCAAAGACTTGGAGAGTTAAGTTAAAGGGAAATAACCGAGACATACTGAAGAGGCATGACACGTGGAACTAGAACAATCTACCCCCGGGGGACAAAATAAAGGGTTCGATCGAAATTCCAATCACCTGAAGAAGGCCGGAGCGGACAACGGACGAAACGTTGCGAATTTGGCAATGAAGATGAGGATAACAGTCCGAATAATGTAAATAATGTAAGAAT
>CAHIKZ030002051.1:240000-352500 GCA_903632075.3 Acanthosepion pharaonis | reverse complement strand
ATATATATATATATATATATATAAAGGAGGCACAGTGGAGTAATGGATTGAGGAATCGGAGAGAACCGAGTTCAATTCCAGTCGAATCCATTACATTCACTTACGTGGTAATACCCTTCAGAGATGTATGAATCCTCTCCCCCAGCTATGGGTAAATAGCAGTTCAGAATGGGTTCTTTAGCCTTGGATAGCAACTGGTCTAGGAGAAGGACAACTCTGAATTCAAAACCTGCGGATTGTTGTTTCACGTAGTGCACCAGGTCTCTGTATTCACCCTCATACGTTGAATACAACGGAATCGAATATAATATATATATATATATATATATATATATATATATATATATATATATATATATATATATTCATTATATTCATATATCATCATATACATATGTATATTCAAGTTTCAAACAGACGTGGCTGTTTGATTATTTTTGGGCATCCTTTTTTCGACTCATTTCCTTTTGATCAAATATTCAGGAAAATGTCCTCTCATCATTTCGTTTCGTCTGAGCACTCTAGGATTAAACGCTTCATTTTAATATTTAATAAAATGGTTGTTGAAGTGCCCAGAGTTAAATTTTCTCCCAAAATGAATCATCGTTCTTACTCGTATTTAATGTATGTCTATTGATTATATATTAATGTCTGCATTGATATTTAAATTTAAAAACTTACGACACACCCAATAAAAATGAAAAAAGAATCGTCAAATAAAAATGAACCAATAAAATATTTTTTTCGCTAAAGGTCTTTTAAAGATTCAAATTCTTAATCAAGTCAAAACCTGCCAGTGAATTTGTTTAAAAGAAGTTAAAAAGCGTAAAGCAACTTGGCTGTTAACGTTGACAACACAAAAGTTTAAATGGCGGCAAATGTACTTCCGGTAAAACGATTTGTGTGGGAGACATAAAAAAAGCGTACCATGAGAGTTGTTTGGTGAGAGTGAGTGTTGGGGCGAAACCAGAAATGGAATTAATGAAGCGTGGGGCTTTTGGTGAGTGATGAAAAGGTAACTTGAAAGATGAAATGAGAATCAATAAGAAAGCAGAAATTCTTCAATGGTTGTCATATGTAAGGAAGCGCTATAAAATGTGTGAGAAAGGACATGAAGCTGTCGGTGAAAAGTCGAGGGTGGAGAAAAATGTAGACAAACAAAGAAAGAAAGAAAGAAAGAAAGAAAGAAAGAAAGAAAGTGATCAGTCACTTTATTGTTTTATATGAACAAAACAAGCGTGACATTGACACAGATATAAACAGATCGATGTAAAAAGAGAGAGAAAAACGTTACTAAAAGCGGGTGAATTCCTTTATAAAAAATACCACGCCCCTTCAGACTATCATGTCTCTTGTCAGGTTCTTTTCCGTGAATTTCTATATATTCTTGAGAATGATAGTGGAGTGATTTCCCGTTACCGTTTTCATGGTTTCGAATTCAGGGTTATCCTTCGCAGACTGACTGCTATCCAAGCTAGGTAAACCAGTCTACCCTGCTATTTAACCTGGTAAGAAAAAAAAGTCTATTTGTGAGAAAGTGAACACAACAGATTGGGCTGGAATATGAAACCGGCTCGCTAGCTTCACTTTCCGTGCCGTATTCCCTAGTAAATCGAAACATCAAGTGAGCCTTGCAATAATTGAGCATCGAAAAACTCGAAACTATCCAGACGAGACGATTGCTAAGAACTGCACGAATACTAAGGAGGGTGCTGCAGTATTAGGAGATTTACTGTCATCTGATACTTAGCGAAACTATCAGATACTACACGTGTGAAATCTCAAAAAGTACTAATATTTATAATTAAAAATGCCGAGACAGTGGTAAAGAGACTCACCGTCTCGGCAGTCAGTAAAAGCGAGCAGTTGCAACTGGTTTAAAAACTTAAGTTTAAGGAATAATAATAATAATAATAATAATTTTTGTTTTTGATAATCATAATGTCAAAGGTCAAAATATTGAGAAGTACAATAAATACACTGACCTTCGGTTGCCAAAATAGGGTCCGCTATATTCCCAGTTATTATTGAGGTGTTGGTGTTTGTACCACTTAATTTAAAGTCTTACTTTGATAAAATTGCTATAAAACTTTTTATCATCGCTTCAAAGTCTTCGTGCCTTGGATCTGTAAATATCCTGCCAAATGTGCTATCTAAGGATTTACGACTTAACGGAGATTGTCCCTAATGTAAAATCTTCGGTTGAAAACAAAAACCCTGCGAAAGATAATTATAAAAAAATAAAATAACTGAATGTATAACAAATAAAACAAAGGGATTCGTAGGATTTTGAAATTCAAAATAGGTTTCCCAATCCAATGATAATCTGATTTCCCGTTCTATCGTCATTTGCTGCGTCGCATTTGTAACTTGAGTACGCGCATGAGTAGAAGCATTGACATACAACAAAATCTCTTATCGTCTTCGTTGCCCTCTAATTACCTTTTCAGCATCTGTAGGTCATTCAAACGAGCCAGTTTCTCATTTTTAATATTGTATCGGAATAGTTTGTTCAAATGAAAATAACGAATAATCTCGATCTTTTTTTATTTGGGAATTCATTTTTATCGCTTGTGGCAATCCTTCAATAAAATATTTTCTTTCTCGAGCAAGACGAGAAACAAAAGAAATCTATTTTCGCTTTTCTGCGGGTTCATAGGAAACTCACTTTCTAGGGTTTTGAATTGTTTTTACGGTTTTTAAACGACAGATTGTTCAAGTAATTAAGCTGAGAAATTCGTGATACGGATGAGAAGTTTTGCCTAAAACTATTGATTTTATATTTGTTTAAATTTTGTTTTATGTTTTTTATACTATTTTTTAAAGATTTTATTATCTTTATTTTAATCGAAAAAAAATATCCTCCCTTTATTTTAGTTTTCCTTTTATTGTTTCGTTTTTTTCCCCTTTTTCCACTCGTTTCGTTCAATTACAATGCCGTCCAGGAAAAATCTCGATCCAAACATGCGTAATAGATTCGCTTTTTGGTGCTTCCAAGCGGAAAATAAGCGATTAAACTTCGCCAAAAATCAAAGATCTGCAAAAATTACAACCGATCTACTCAAAATGATAAAACACCGCTGAAGATTTCTTTTCAACAGCAAAGAGGCATGGTTAAAAAAATGGAAATAAGATAAAATATTTGATGTAACCATGGGAAGATATGATGGACCGTAAGGAGGACACGTTGAAATATATAATCTACATTCTAGAATAGAGATTCTACACAAATTACAAAGGATTATTAACAGATGACATGATTTTTAAAAATTTACAAAGAAATAGTAACTGAAGTCGTTATTAAATCAGACCAAATAGAGGTACATGTATACCTCCGAAAATCTTAGTATGAAATTATACTAAAAGATAGTGGGTTTTCGACAAACATATATTTACATGTAGTAGAACAAAAAATCTAAAAGAAATGGAAACGACATATGGTTAAACTTACCTGTAATAAATATGTAAAAACTATTATAGGTAAAATAATTAACAAACTCATCTATTAACATTACCAGAAATCAAACAACAGAAAATATTCAACTAAAAAAACCTCTAAAACTATACCTGCGCCGAAAGAGTACTTATTTTATCGACCTTCAGGACGCAGGCGATCATGGCCCTCCATCTCTTCCTGTCCCTTGTACTTCTTGTTATTTCTCCCAAACCTGTTCTTCGATCCATTTGTCCCTCAATCTGTCCCGTGAGTATCAAATTTTCCAAGCCTTCCTTCCTCATTTCGTACCCCAGAAATTTCAACTGCCTCTTCCTTATGTTAAGAATAAGTTTACTTTTTGCTTCAATTCTGTCCAAAACCTCTTCGTTGCTCACATCTTTGGTCCATGGTATCCTCAGCATCCTTCTGTAGAACCACATTTCAAGTCTCTTCTACATCTTTGAGGAGATTGTCCAGCATTCGCTGCCATACAGGAGGACAGAGATCACGTAATAGTTCAGTACTCTTTTTCTTTATTTTTAACGAAATTTTTCTGTCTCTTAATACTCTGCGTAACTTTTGGAAGGCATCTTTGGCGATCCTACTTCTGATCTCAGTGTTGCACTTACCCTCCTCTGTTAGAAAATTTCGCAGATATTTAAATTTCTGTGCCTGCTTGATTGTAGTATCCCCTGCCTGTAATTTACATTTTGGGCTCATCCATTTGCTGATAAGTATGCATTCTGTTTTGTCGTTTGTGCTTAGTCCATTCTTCTCGCTTTCCTTTGATACCTTCTATCGGAGGTTTTCTAGTTTCCTTTCCGTGTCTGCTATCAGCACTGTGCCATCAGGCATATCTTCTATTGTTAAGATTGTGGCTGCCAATAATGAATCCTGGTAGGGCTTGTAATTCTCTCAGAATTGCCTCGCTGTACAAGTTGAATAAATCCACTGAGAAAACACATACTACTTTCTATTTTTGTATATCAGCTGAACTCATTTTCGGTCCATTTTCCATCCGTTTGCATTTTCTGTCCATATGCAGGCGGTGTGATGTTAACACACCGCCTGCATATGAACAGAAAATGCAGCCCATACATCCAATTAAAAAGTAAAAATAAAATCATCCTTGATAATGTTTAACGGTATAGCCGAAAGCGCTCGGAATTACAAAATATTTAGACAGTTTCTACACACACTGTGCCGACAAGAAAAATTAAATGAAAAGCTTAATCTTAGTACCTCGTATGTCGTCTTTAATGTAATAGAGGCACAGTGGATTAATGGATAGAGACTTGGATTGAGGAATCGGAGAGCAGAGTTCGAATTCAAGTCGAATCCATAACATTCACTTACCCTTGGGAAAGATGCGAATCCTCTTCTCCCTCCCCCCCGCCCCCAGCTATGGATAAATAGCAGGACAGTATAGGTTCTATGGCAATTGGTCTAAGAGAAGGAGAAATCTGAATTCAAAACCTGCGAAGGGTCCTTTGGGGACCTTGTGGCATTTAGTGCACCAAGTCTCTGTATTCGGATGGTTCGGCACAAAACCTTCACCACTAATCAAATCTCATCTGGTGGCGTCGGGCTGTCAGTTTCCTAGTAACTGATCTGCTTAACCCTCATACGTCGAATTCGTCGGGAGAGTCGAATATATATATATATATATATATATATGTGTGTGTGTGTGTGTGTGTGTGATTAATACAAGTAAAAGGTTTGCCACTTAGCTGATTGATGTTACCTTCAGCGTCACGACTCCGGAATTTCGTAGACAAGACGGGAATCACTACTTCCACTCGCATTCTGACATGGGACGCGGGTTCGAATCTCACGATATGTAAGGAAGGAGTCTTCCTAATGTTATCAAACTGCAGGCACCGATCCCAGCCTGTGCCACCTTTGCAAAGTGCTCCTGAAAACGATACCACGGATTGACCCAAGCCTTGTAAGTGAAATTGGGTAGCGGAACCCTTGGGGGCCGTCTATAACTGTTTTAGCACAAAGTCACAAGTCATCGTGGCCGAGGGCTTGAGCGTGCTGGCCTTGTTCAAATTGTTGATCACGCTAGATAACACGCTCTTTTCAAGAAACTGTAACTAAGGTCTGCTCAGCATAGTTACAGTATAAACCTCAGGTGGGCTCTGCGGGTGTTGAATAAACACAAATGCGCCTGGGCAAGCGTCTGCAATAGGGATTGGCTAGCCGTCCTAATAGACGAGTATCCTCGAATACGAGTGACCAGCTATATATATACAATATATATATATATATATATATATATATATATAAGTATATATATACAATTTTTTAATACAAAATAAATTCCAATTGCTAAAAATTAAAATTCTTAAAAGAGTGCTCATTTAATTATTAGCTAATGTCATTATTTTAATTTTTTTAAACAAAATAAATATGTTAAAAAATCATATTTTAAAATAGCCATTTTGTTTCATAACATTAAATTTTATTTCAATGATGTTTGCCTCGTTGAAAATTTTGGTTTTTTTTATAAGTTTTCAATGTCTTGTTTAATTTTCAATTAATAAATATTTTTTTTTATTCGTGGTGGGAATGAAAAAAAAATGTTTTCGAATAGTTTTGTGTCCATGATAGAATAAATTTAAATGTTTTAAATTTTTTGATAAAAATCTTAAAAATTAAAAAGTTTTCACACACATCCAAAATTCCCTTCAGGTTATGTTTATATATTTTATGATTTATATATACATTCTAAATTGTTCAACCAAAAAAGTTCATTCTTACGTACATAATGATTTGTCTATTTTGAAATTTCCTGATAATATATTACGATTATATATTGAATATATTTTCAATTTTTTTTTGTTAAAAAAATTCTCTGCTAAATTTCTTCTCATTGACGTCATAAATTTTGTTCAAAGAACATTGTTTGTTTTTTTTTTTTTTCATTTTTTCTTTCTTCTCACTGAAAATATTCCATAGTAAATAACATCATTTTTTTTTTTTATATTAATAAAATTCAATTTATTTTTTAAAATTATTCCTATGATTCGCAAATAGGATGAAACATTTTGTTGAAATTTAAACTCGATTTAACATTCATAAAATTCAATATTTGAAAAAAGGAATCGTTTTTTAAAATCATAGAACTAAACTTTAAAATATAAGGAATCATATTTTTTTTAAATAATTTTTATTTATTTTTGTTTCGTAAAATTCTTTTTTTAAGCAAAAAAAAATATAATGTTTTTTAGAATACCGGATTATTTATATAATGTAATGTTTTTGTATTTTTAATATTTTTAAATATATTATTATAATATAAATATATAATATATATATATATATATATATAAAATTACGTAAAAACCTGTTTTGAACATATTGAATATTTATTATGTTTTCAAACATGATTTTTAAAAAATGTATATTTGACTTTTTTTACCAAATTTTTTTTTAAAAATTTGGAATGATATTAATTCTTTGTCAAATATTTAAATATTATATATTTTTTTTCATCAGAGTATTATTGTATATCATTTTAAGATTTTATTTTTTTGAAAGATGATATTTCAGTTAAAATATTTAAATAAATTTTCATTTTAATGATTAAATTTTTAAGAAAATGTTTAAATTTTAAAAATTTCATTTTTTTTTATCCTAAATTTAATCGAAAATAATAAAAACAATATATATATATATTGTATCATAGTAAATATTTTTAGTTTAAAATGTAATTCAAATGAAAAATTCTTTTTTCAATTTCAGATGTTTAATAATTCTATTATGTATTTTTTTTCGTAATAAAAAAACTGTGGGCTCAAAATGCTTTGTCTTAAATTTTATGACAATTTTATCCACTAATTTTTCTAAGAAATGTTGCTTAAAAAAAAAAAAAAAAAATGTTAAAATAACTGTTAAAATTTTCGCATGAAATTGAGGAAAATTAAATTATTTATTGTCTGTTATATTAAACATATATATTAATATATATATATATATATATATATTTATATATATATATATATATATATTACTTTTATTCCAAAAATTTTGATATTATTTTTATAAATTTATAATAAATCAAATTACTTTTGTAATTCGTTTGTAATTTATCCCTTAAAATTTATCCTAATTTGAAAAATTTCCTGGCTTTTTTTTTTAAATTTCATTCTAAATTAAAAATTTCATTTTATTAAAAATCCTTTAGTTTAACGAATAAAATTTTTTTTAATTTTATGATTTTCCATCATTCAAAAAAGGATAGAAAAGAAAAATATAATCATATGGTAAACAACATATTATTTATAAAAAAAGTAATCAATATAAATAAAAATGATGTTCAAAATCCAAGAAAAAAGGAAAAAAGAAATTTTAAAAATAAAGAAAGACAAAATTCAGCGATTGGGATTTTTTTAATTTCAATATTTTCAATGTTCTTCTGCAATTAAAATTTGCCCTAAAAATATGTAAGGATTTCAAAATACTGAATATATTATATATCAACTATTTTAAAAAAATAATATACAGAGAGTAAGCGTTTCTAAATATTTGTTTGTTTTTCCATAAATACCCACATTGCTTAAAAATTTCATTTTATATATATATATTTTTAATTAAGACACTGTTAATATTGTATTGAAACTTTTTGCGTTCAAAAATTATACTGAATTGTTTTTTCATCCAATTTTTTTTTTTCAATTTAACTAAAAATATATATATATATATATATAATATATATACGGATATATATATATATTTTAAGATGATTTTAAAATGATTAAATTTATAGAGACAATTTTATTAACGATTTTTAAATATGAATTTTATTAAATAAGATTTTGATAAAATCACATTTATGTTTGGACATTTGGTCAGTTTTTGCAAGACGGGGTATATTGACTATATATAGTTTTTTTTCAAAGATTATATATAACAATTTTTATTCTGAATAACGGATTTATAAATATAAAGTAATTAAATAAAATTTATAGATTATATAAAGTAGATATAAACAAGATGAGATAAATAGAAATAGAAACTTCTTCTTCTAGTATAATATAGTATATTTATTTAAAAATGTATATATAAAATCCAAATATAAATATTTATCTGAATTGTTATTTTTCCTGATCAGGCATCTTTATTTCATTAAGTATTTCCAAAAAAAAAAACGAATTTTTAAAATTTTTATGCCTTTTATATAAATATTTCCAAGGTAATTGTTTTATGATATATTTCATTTTTTATATATATTTTTATAGCATCTGAAAATAAATTAAGAAGAATGTAACATTAAATTTATTATTTTTTTTAATTATCCGCATCTTCATTGATATTTTTTTTCAAAAATAAAATAATATCCGGCCCGTCTTTATTGTTTTTGTAAAGAATAAATCATAGACTGTGTAAAATTTATTCACATTTAAAATTAGTTCACACAATCTTATATATATACATATTGTATTTATAAAAAATATATATATATATATATATATATTTATATATAAATATTGTAGTTCCACAATATAAATATATAAGAAAACTATTATATATATATATATATATAATTTTTGTATTTTTTTTATCAACATTGATAAATGAAGATTTTAGAAAGTAATGTTAAACTAGGCAATAGAAATAAAACGATAAAATAAAGGGTTCAGTTCGAGATTCCAAATTATATGATATTTCTGGGCCGGACGTACAACGGACGAAAATGTTTAAAATATGTAATTAAATATGCGGACAACAGTAGAAAAAATATATATTTATTTTAATTTCTGTTTTTGTTTGTAGTTTAATTATCACGAAGAATATTGACATTCCCCCTGTTTTGTTGTTTTATTTTTTCTCTTTTAGAATATCATATATATTCTTAGACTCGATAACAACTAATAAATCTTAGATATTATATATATATATATATATATATATATATATATATATTTCATTTTTGCTGGAAACACCTTACAGTTTTTCATGTTCTATAGGTATATGTCTATCCCATAATGGAAATAGTTTTTGTAATTTTATAACTATATATATATATATATATATATATATATAAATATATATTTATAAAATGTAAAAATAGATTTTAATACCATTAAAATAATTTAGCGGTTTATTCTGAAAATAAAAATATGAGAATATAATTTAAAAAAAAAAAGCGAAAATTAATTTTAGGTGATAAGAAGCTATCACGAAAAAGACATACTGAGCGATGTTATTTTTTTTAACAAAAAGAAAAGTGGTAAAGATTTTATTTTCATTTGCGAAGAAAAAAAATTTTTTTTTTACGAAGATAGGAAATTCGTAAGATCTCGGATCTGTCGAATTAATTTATGCTACGACGCGGCGAATAAAAGATAGCCATCTGCCCATGGCAATAATGAAAATTTCAAATTGGTCAAGTGGCCTACAAAACAGAATGCTGGAGATAATATTAATCAGGTCACGCACTGACCGAGAAAAACAAAATCCAGCTGGACCACCCAAGAGAAAAAAAAAGAAAAGAATAAACCATTAACTATCTTTCGGAGATATCATTTGGTTTTGAAAAAACACCTGTTTTATGTCAGAAACCTGGCCATGATAAAAAAAGTTTTTATCGGAACAGATAATTGGCGACAGAGTGCGAATACGTCCAGTTAACCACCCATTTGATTTGGCGAAAAATCTCGTTGATAAATTCCAGATGACATTCGGTTAAGATAGAGATTAAGGACCACACTACGAGTCGTGTTGAAGGTCTGGAAAGAAAAAAAAAAAAAAAAAAAAAAATTTTTTTTTTCTTTGAGCGATAATTTACTGACCCAGTCTGCCACAGCCGAGCGTTCATTGGCTGAATGGTGGCGTGAGCGGTAGGCGAAGGTAAACATGAAGAAGGAGGGGAGGCCTGTTGACGCCTCTGAGGGGATTGGTGTGAGATGCCACTGTGAGAGAGAAGGGAAACCTGTTGACGCCCTCTGAGGGGATTGGTGTGAGATACCAATATGAGAAAGGAAGAATTTGGGAGGACGATACCCTTAAGAACCCCTCTAAAGCAAAAAGTAATGGACTTCCAAAAATGGAAAGTGATAAATTTTCCTGTCCGAAAACAAAGAAAATCCTTATTGTGGATTTAGAATTATCAAAGAACCCCAAACCACGACAAGCCCACACCCGGTTTTGGTCGGCGTCCATATAAACAGAGTCGCAGCGAGTTACGAAGTTGTAGTTGGGGTTTGGAGAGTTCAAGGCAGAGTTGACAGACGCAGACAGACAGAGTTGAGCTGTGAGCTGAGCTGAGACCAGCCCTCGCAGGAAGCTGACTGAAAGATCCACGCATTCCGACTTCAACTTCTAACCAAGAACAATTTATTTTTGAAGAACGACTTAGACTCACACCACCAAAACAAGTTTTACGAATATCGCCTGAAGATACACCAAAACCAGTTTCTTAAAAAACAACTTAAGATGTTAAGACTCGCCTAACAAACACAAAGTGTCACGAATCCATATTAAGCGGTTTGGGAGAAAGACGCAGTCCTGTATTCAGCAACCAGATATAAAATATTTGTTATTCTTTTTTTAACACATTTGAACTTTTCGAGTTGTTACTTTATTTTCTTTTACATATACTTGTGCGATGTTACCTTTGTTCGAACTCGGCTTGCATTACGGCCCGGCGACTGATTGATTTCGTCTACCTAAGATCAAATCACAACATGGGTAGGTTAGACTAGAAATCAAAGCAGTTACTTCGGTAACCAGACGTTGGAGGCGAGCTGGGAACGACAAAGCTGATACCGAATCTAACCAGATTCCCATCCGAATCAGCCAAGGGTTAGAACGTCATATTTGGTGCCGCGACCAATACCAAGTCACATTGGTCGTCACAGGATAGGATACGGCGACGGGCGCGGAGACAGAAGGGGTGACGTCACAATTGGCGCCACTTAGATGCGACAGTCTGTTTATGGCCATAATATCATATTTAGAGCAGAGAGACCTCTTATAGGCTAATTTTTAAAATTTCCATTTCTTTAATACGTTATATAAAAATCGAATTAAGCTATATTTGTATGACCAACGTATATCTGTTTAATTAATTGATTTTCATGAGAAAAATTAAATGACAAACCATTTACGCCCCAACAATGTGATTGTTGAAATAACGAATTTCTTGCCCCATCCAAATTAAATTGCCAGCAAGAATCGTTTATATATAAGTTAAAATTTTTAAAATATACAAGGAGGAACTTAGTAATACTGATGAAAATTTAAAAGTATATATAGGATCTACCCAAAATAGTTTTAAACCCGATATTATAAATTCTTAATTTTATTTTTAATAATTAAAATACAAAATAACAACAAAAATTTTATCTAATTTTATATATGAAAATTAAAACATTATTTTTAATAAAGACCCCATTTTGAAATGGGAAATATTAAAGAAATGCTATGAGATTTTCAGGTAATAAAAATGTTGTCCTAAATGATAATTTAAAAGTTAACCATCGCTTTAAATAAAGAATAAACAATTTGTTTAATCTTAAATCGAAATCTTGATAAATGGTTTAGATAAACACTGGTTTATATAGAATAGGTTTGGTTTTTTTCTCTCTGTAAAACATTTTTTTTTTTGTTGTTGTTGTTGTTATTGAATAAATATTATAAATATCATTTTTAAATTTTTAAAAATAATGGGGGATTTGGTCACATGTTTTTAAATTCATTGTAAGATTTATTAATGTTCTAATGTTACCTTTTTTGGGCAGCGTTCCCTGAAAAAAAAACGTAAAAATGAAACCTATGTAAATTTTTGGCTATTTAGGTTCTTTAGTTATATATATATATATATATATATATATATATATATATATATATATATATATATATATTTATTTAACTGAAAAATTTAATGATGAAATGAGAAGAAATGGTTTTATTTTGAAAAATATCGATTTCTGAAATGAATTTGAAAAATAATTGTCAACCCGGTACTTGAAAATCTTTAATTTACTAAGAATAGTTTACGAGATATAAAGTAATTATTATTTTCCACCATTTTAAAATTATTTTTGCGAAGAAGTCAAACGTGCAAATATCATCTGCCATTTCTCATTAAGAGTTGAAGAGGAGAAAAAATTCATTTTTTAAAATAAACCTATTCAAATTCAAATTTTTAGATTTTTTAAATTTAGGAATTCCAAACAAATATTTATCATGAGATCGATTTATTTTTTTTTTTGATTTCAAAATGGGCAATTTACCATCAAAACAAAAGAGAATAAAAAATTAATATTAATAGAATGAAAATCTTGTATGTTACAAAATTTATTCCAAAATTAATAAGATAGTTTTATATATTTACTATTTTTTTTAAGAAATTATATAATATCACATCTTTGTCTTTCAAACACAATTTTCAATTTCTATGAAATAAAATTAAATAAATAGATAGATAGATATTAATAAACCTTTTCTGAAAGAGACAGATTTTTTAACAATAATATTAATAAATGATTTATATGAGCTTTATATGATAGATTTCAAACAATTTTCAGATAGGTTTCAACTAGGAAATATTTACTGAAAAAAATTATAAAATAGATAATAGATAACTGAATTTAGATAGATTTTCATAGATCAATTTTTCATATTTTCGAACTGAGATAGATAGACAATCAGACATTCATAGACTGAATATATCTATAGATAGATAAATTTTGATAGATAGATATTATATATTAAAATTATATTAAAACACTTCAAACTGCCATGAAACACTTTTCTATGACTAACAGTTTTGACGCCTCAAACGATCTGCAAACATATAATGTACACACAATATACATTTCTTTTTTTTTTTTCACACACACACACACACACACACACACACATACACATATATATATATATATATATATATAATAAAATTAAATTCAAAATTTAAAAAGCAAAGCAGATCGGATATTGAAAATCAATAATAATGAAAGTTTATATGGTAATACTATCTATATATTTCGAATGAAAAAATACGAGAATTATATTCTTATATATTTTTTAATGCCTATTTCCGTTAATTTAGGTGTAAAATGTGTGCAAATATTATACCTGTGTTCATAATATATTTCAATTTTATCAGCAGAACATAGATATTTTAATTCTATTCTATCCATGCATTCTCTCTCTTACCTAGGGGTCTAAAAATTTTCCATATAGAAAGTTCATAAAAAATTTTACAATTTAAAAAAAGATTTTTCAAAAAAATAAAACAGAAAATATATATATATATATATATATATATATATATATATATATATATATATATATATATATATATTATTTGAGTCCTATATATATATATATATATATATTATATTTTATGTACTATTTTATCATTTAATTTTATATTTAATCCATTTATATAGAAAAAACAAACTATTTTTATTTTTATGAATTCAATAAATTATTTATATTCTGTTCTAATGTTATTTTTTCTAAGTAGATTTTTACGATCCGCGTTTTAAATTTAACCTAGGTAGGTTTACCTTTTATTTAGGTTCATTGAATAAATTTGCTTTAATTAAATTGAGCACTTTACGTATTAAAAAATGGATATTTGAAATTCGGTGTGTATCTTTCCTCTATTCTTTGGATTCTGGAAAATTGTTTTCAAAAATTCCATGTTCTTAGTTTTTCTTTTTTTTATTCCTCATTTTTCTTGGGTATTGGTTTGTTCAAAACACAAAAAAAAAAAAACATATAATGAATTCCGAACTAGAAATTTAATTATATTTATATAAATAAAATATAATATATATATATATATATATATATATATATATATATATATATATATATATATATATACAAATATACACATTTATTTTATCTATATATATATACATTTATATACACATACATGTATATTTTTGAATAAAATTCCAATATATATAATCCATATATATAATCATATATATATATATATATATATATATAAAAAAGGTTTAAACACTAATATTCCATGGTCATAATTTATTCCATTGGAATCGTAAATACGATCCAATTCATCAGACCTACAAATTCAAAAAAAAAAAACAGAAAAAAAACAACTCCGGAAATAAAAACAGAATTTAGAGAGAGTGTAAGTATGAGAGTGTGGGACGAATGTTAGAGCTAAAGAGAGGGGTAACAGAGAGAGAAAGGAGGGAGATTAAACCTTAACAGAGAGAATTTTAGAGAGGTGAGTGGAAGAGGTTTAAGTAAGAGAAATATGAATGTTGTCGGATGTCTAATGCATTAAAGATACATTTCGTGGTGACATACACACACCATAGACGATCTAATGTTGAAGATCAGAATAAGAGGGAGGAAAAGGAAAAAAAAGGTGGGGGTGGGAGAGATGGGGCGAAATATTTTAAAATTGAAGGACATTTACTGAAAAAGGGCCGCTGTGTAATTAAGAAAATTTGACAAAATTAATATCGACTACAGGTTACAAATCAAATATAAACATATAAAAAATAAATATAACGATTATCTAATCTAGCAAGGACCTATATTTTTATGTTCAAAAAATTGCGAATACACACATACATAATAACATATACACGCGTATATATATATATATTTTAATATTTTATAATTCTTTTATAGATACAATATTTTCATCGGACCTGTATATATACAGCATATATTCATATGATATATGCCTTTAACCGATTGATATAAGATATATTCTCCATATATTCGGTTAAAAGGTTCAATTTATATGCATTTAAAGGCACGTCAGGCTATATGACGGTTCCATATATTATAGGTTCGATTCCTGTATAAGGACGAATATTTTCTATGAAATTTTTCAGACATTCAGGCCGGTAAATGTTGTTTAATATTGTTTATTATAAAACAGAGCATTTACTTAAATATTTGTGTCTATAAAAAGAATGTATAAACATAAAATGTCTTAAAATAATTGTCGGAAATTTCAATTTTATTCATATATATATATATATTGTTGCAAACTCAATATATGGGATTTGACTAACTCAGCTTGATTTTATATTTGAATAATTCAGCTATTTCAACTTTAAAAAATTTACAATTATAGCTATGACTTTATATAATTCCTCCATCTTTATATATATATTTTCATGCAACAAAGAATATACTTTTTAAATTGTAAAATCCACGAATATATATAAGATTTAAAAAAAAAAAACAAAACAACTTACGCCTTTTTTTATTTTATATCTTGCTTTATAAAATATTGTTGAGCAAAATAATTCAAAAAAAAAAAAATAAACAAATTTGTTTTTTTGTTTTTTTAATTTCATTATTTGTTTACGCCACCTTTGATTTTTCTGAGTGAACGTTCCTTTATGCTTAGTCGTCCTTTAATTATATTTAACTGTCCAGAACTTTAAATACTTTTCCGTTCCATTAGATGTTCGACTTTTAATTAATGATTTTTTTTTTCAGCCTGGGTTCTTCAAACTTGTCCCAATTGTTGAAGGCTATCAATTATTAATTTTTTTTTTCCGTAACGTAAAGTTCTTTATACCTCGTCGCCATTGTTGAAGCTTGGATAAGCATGGAATAATAATAATACAACACAAAATGTACGTAAACAAAATGTATTGAAAACAAGGAAAAGGTACACAATATTTACAGTTAGTTTTGTTATATTCTTGGGAAGACGGTTCCTGCAGAATGGGTTGACTTATTCGCAGTCGGGCAGAGTCTCTCGATTCGATCTCTTCTTCCTTCTTCCTCGTCTTCCGGTACCAACCCATATTTATATGGTCGGTACTCCACTATGTAAATTAGGTGGATCGTACCACAACATATATATATATATATATATATATATTAAATGAGAAGTAGATATTGAATATTTTAAAACTAATTTAATGCACCTCTATATGGGCGGCATTAGCTGCACGAAGCACATCAAGACGGTACTCGATTTCTGCCATGTTTGATGTAGCATAGGCTCATCAATGATGGTAATGGCATCAGTAATCTTTTGCTTTAAATCAGTTATGGCTAATATTTTTGTTCGATGCACGATATCTTTAATATAATCCCATAGAAAGAAGTCTAGTAGAGTTATATCTGGTGAACGAAGGAGCGAGCGAATTGGATCACCCCTTCTAAATCCATTGGTCTTGAAATGTTAGGTGTTCATTTAACAGTACCTCTTTCATGAGCAGGACACCTGAAATACACAAATGCAATATGATTAACAACTTTCATAACTCAAGAGAACATAGAACAAATCTAAGATATCTCATCAATGTCCTTGTTTCATTGCGAGATTTCGGGTTTTACACTTTTTCACTCATATTTACTCCACCAGATACCCGACCGGATTCAGGAGAAAGCAAACCCCATCCTTAATCTGTTATTACACTTGCACTAGCCAATCATATCAATCCACGTGTGTACCAGCCAATCAAAACATTCCACGTATTTGCCACCCAATCAAATCACTCCACGTGTGTGCCAGCCAATCAAATCACACCACGTGTGTACCAGTCAATCATGCCATTCCACGGTAGGTTAGTGTTATCTTCATTTCCCACGAGACAATCTAACTTTTTGGAGACAGAAAAAAATGTATACTTTTTTCAATCAGGCTTTCCATCAGATTTCTTGGATTAATTCTGAGCTGAACGCACCAGAAAAGCCAAAGAAACAAATTCAGGAATCAGACCGATAAAAACAAATAGTGTCTAGCTTATTCTCTGCTTCGAAATAACCAAGTTGTTTTATTATTTTGCTGTCATTGAAGAACCAGTGAAGAAACAAAAAAAAAAAATCACTTTGTGTATTTTTTAAAAGGGCTACAATAATGCATAAAAATAACTTAATGGCTGCTTGCCACGAGAAAGGGATAACCCATTTATATCTTCTTCTTCCCCCTCCTTCTTTCTCTCTTCCTTCTAACCCCTGCCAAGGGGAGACAACCTTTAATAAAATCCTATTGTAATAGTCCAACCGGCTTTGCATATCTCAAACTGGAATCACTATACGGGTATATATGTTATGCTACTTATGAAGTGTAAAACAGAATTCGAAAAAACAAAGATGGAATTGAAGATATTACTTTGCTTCATCGCAGAACATTAGACAATGCTGTACAATTGTCTTAGAATATTTTCAATTTAGCTAAACCCATTGGAAAACAACACTTAATTTTGTTCCTCCCTGGCTAATCAATTCATTATAATAGATTTAGTAGTGTATCCTGTATCAATTGCTATAATTTTTTCGCCCAACTAAGATTATTCGTCTGCGATTGGCTAATATCAATACTACTTTTCTATAAGACAATTTAGCCATCGCAGTCATTTCTTTTTAACCAATCACATATTTTTAATGCAAGATTAACCTTTTCCACACTTCTGTTTTTTTTCCTTTTTTCAAAAAAGAGACTTTTTTTTCACAAGTCGTCAGATCTTTCCTTATCCAGTAAGTTTCGCCTGTCCCACGAGTCCATGATCTTGCTCGTGACATTTTTAACGCACACAGAATTTTTTAATATAAACTTACATTTCTCTCTGTGACTTAGCCAAGCTCAATCAATCAGGACTCACCAAGATTTCGAACCATTCTATAATACAACACATTTTTGATCAATTGTATTCTTGTGTTATCTATTCTAACAAACAGACCTTGTTCTAATATTGATTCCTGAACATTTTTCTTTCAAAAAGAACTTCCTTCGAACAATCAATTACAAATCAAAATCCAATTAAAGGGGAACAACTTCTTTCCCTTAATCTATACATTGAATACAATTTTATTGCATGTTTGTTCTTGTATGTTATTTCAATATATACTTGTTGATTCACAGTTTGGAGTTTTTGTTGTTTACTTGAATCCTGTACGTTGAAAGTAGAATAATAATATAAATAGTATTGGTCCATCTACCCACTGGGCCATTACAATCCGGTCACAGACACTACATGTTTCTCAGGAAAAAAAAAACGCTCAACCCGTTCGTTTGCTAAAGACCATGAATTCGAGCCAAATTCGTTTAAAATAAAGAGATATCAATGAAGCCGAAGCTTTTCAGTAATTCCTGGTTTAGCGAAAGATCCACAATCACGCCACAAGATTTGTAGAGAAACACCTGCCAGAACTAAATCAAGGAAGCCTTCCTTGAGCCGAGGAGGATCAGGTGGCGACATTTATGGCTCTGGCAACCGTGATTTCCTAAGAAAACAAATGTAATAGTCAACAAAGGAAAGTTTTCACAGACGTATCAACAACAAATCATGATGTTTGGAACAAATAAATTTAATCCCGTGATGGAAAATCCTTTTTTTTTTAAAATTTTTTAAAAAAAAAAAAAAAAACTAAATGCCCTAATATATGAAATTTTGAAAACCTTCTGATATATTTGAGGAGCGTTCTTCATTTTTTTCCTCTTCCATTCCATTCGTTAATTTAAATTAATTTTATTTTTTTTAAATTTTTTTATTCCCAGAAAAATAAAAATTGATAAGTCCTGGGACGAAACTTTGTTGTTTTTTTTAAATTAGTTTTCCTTTTATAAATTCCTTTTAGAAATTTTGTCTTTTCTTATCTAATATATATATATATATATATATATATATATATATATATATATATATATATATATGAGTGTGTATAAATATGTGTGTGTGTGTGTGTGTGTGTGTGTGGATTCTAAAGACAGACATAGATATTTTTCATTAAGTTCAAAATTTGACAGTCCTTTTTAATGAAACCATTATTAGATTATATATACATACACACACATGTTAAACGCACATGTTGTAGACATACACATATGTATATATATAAAATTTATATATATACAAATCATATATATATATATATATATATATATATATATATACATGGACAATAATCTGGCTAAAACCGAGCCTGATGTGTCTTCAAGTTAATTAAAATTTCAAACAGAGTCCACTTTATATTTACATATGCTCTTTCTTTTAAATATTTGATCACTTTTTTATCATTTATATAGGATATTATATATATATATATATATATATATATATATATATATATATATATATATATATATGTATTGTTAATAATAATTTTTTTCAAAAATTGTGTTTTTACTCCAGTTTGGGGGTTAACTATTTGCCCATAACTCAAATATATATATATATATATATATATATATATAATATATGGTATATATATATATATATATATATATATATATATAACTGATATTGACCCTATATATATATATATATATATATATATATATATATATATATAACTGAGACCCTATATATATATATATATATATATATATATATATATATATATATATACACGCCTACACACATCATACTCACTCACTCCCTAAGAACCAAATAACACACACACTTAACAGAGACACATCCCCTTTCCAGGAACCAATAAAACTGTCAAAATGACTAAGGGAATTCACAGCAGCATAAATCCATCCAACTCTTATCTCAAATAACAACTTAAAAGAGACTGTTTGATCCACACAAGGTCTGACCAAAATTCATGTTTAAAAAACATAAAAACAAATGAAAACTACAGACAAAAGTTAATTTTCTCCATCAAGACATTCATTTCTGTAGTTTACTGCTACCAGCAAGCAGAAAATTATTTTTCTCCTGATGATGGCCATGTTGGCCGAAACTAGTCGAGGAATCGAAATGAAATAAAAATAATAAAAACGAAAGAATATTAATATACAATCCAGTGTGTCTGAAGATTTTAATTTTTTAATATTTTTATTGTTCAATATATATATATATATATATATATATATATATAGAGAGAGAGAGAGAGAGAGAGATGCCGGGTGTAACAGCATAAGTGTTCATTCCACATAATGTTTATTATCTAAAAAAACACTGAACTAATTCAGTTTAGCCATCTAGCTAGAAAGAGAACAGGTTAAAATGGTTTGGTGCCAATGTCTTCCCAATTGAGCAATAGTGAAACGAAAAAGATCGTTCAGGCCTTCAGTAATGGTACCAACCTTAATACTCTGGCTTTCATCTTCAAAGTCTATTCAAGAACCATCAAGACAATGGTGAATAAGCTTAAAAAAGGGGAAACAGCAGAGAAAAAAAAAACTGCATCAGGACGTCATAACAGGAAGAGAGATCATCGTTTCAACTAAAGAGATCAATTAGAAAAGATCCAACTCAATCCAGAAGACGATTGGTCCGTGTTTCAACCTGTGACAATCCAAAGAGCAGTGACAAAAAATGACTTGAAAATGAAATCGTACCTGAAACCTATGCGGCAACTTGTCAGACCAGGACAGAAAGATCATCTTGAATAAGTTGGAAAATGGTCCTCCAATAAATATATATATATATATATATATATATAATATTGTTATACCAGGACAGGAAAATGATCTTTGGAATATATATATATATATATATATATATATATATATATATATATATATATATATATATATATATTTCAATCCTTCATGAGCTTCCAATCCTTAGCTATGATTAATTAATGATGAATTTTTGTCTATAATCGAATTCATCACGATTCTTCTGTTAAGGTTGGAGAGTAATTATACATTCTTATTGCTCAAAGTAGAGTCTAATAGTGTTAGAAAAGCCTCAGAGACTTCCAGTAAGATATCTTTAATCATTTCTAAGATACAACGGTTCAGAGCTTAATCTAACAAATGGACAATTTTTCTTTTACACAGTTTGGATAATTTTAGTGTTACATCCGGTATATATATATATATATATATATATATATATATATATATATATATGATTAAATAAGAAACGAGGAGGGAAAATTATAAATTTGCCATGTTTTGCTATTACACATACAATCTTAGAACATTCTTTATTTTCGTCATGCAACCAATAAACACACCAGTACACCCATTTTATTATGCTACCGCTTCAAGAATTAGACACACAGAGACATAAAGGGAGAAAAAGAGAGTGAGAGAGAGAGAGAGAGATTTTGACCACAAGATAAACACAGCACGCCCATTAGAATTAAGACATGCGCACGCATATTCTTATTCAATTGTCCTTTCTGTTATATATATATATATATATATATATATATATATATATATATATATATATATATATTATTTTTTTTATAAAAAATTTAACATAAGTATGTTATAAAATCACTACAAAATAGCCATTTTGTTTCAAATTTAAAAAAATGGCAATTTTAAAATCCAAATTTAATCACTATTAAGTTTAAAAACTACAAAATTATATGATGAAACGTAAAAAAAAATATATATTATTTATTCAATTCATTTCTTCATTGTCGAATTTAATTTCAATGAAGAAATGAATTGAATAAACATATATAATTTTTCTCAATTTTTTATTTTAAAAATTTTAATTTTGTAAATTGCCAATTTTAATTTTTATTATTTTAAATTTTATATAATATTGGTTAGTATAAATTATTTTTAATATTACACGTATTTTAAAGATCTGAATAGCTATTATAACATGATTTCGTTGTCAAGCTTTTGAATCTTTCAATACTTGTTTTTTGATTGGTTATTCTAGCTTTTGTAACAATGTTTCCCTCTAGTGTAGGATCGTTAATTAATCTGAAACTTTTAAAACCATTTATTTTATTTTCAACATCATCACTTGATAAGACACAGAGTGTGTTGAAACAAAATGGCTATTTTTGTAGTGATTTTATAACATACTTATGTTATAATTTTTTTTCTAAAAAATAATTATATCTGCTCTACTTTGTATTGAGCACTCTTTTAAGAATAGTAATTGTTGGTTATTGGAATTCATTCCGTATATACCAATTATATACTTTATATATATATATATATATATATATATATATATATATATATATATATATATATATCGATGTGATATTGTCATATATATATACATTATCCACAAACATATGGCAACATCATACCAAAAATAAACAGGTGAAACCCAGGCTCACAAAATCACATTAATAAAACTAAATATATTATATCTACTGCATATTGAGTTTTTTCAATAAGTTACCGCGTATAAATAATATATACATCATATATATATATATATATATTATTTAATTAAGTTTAAATCCAATCTAAAATTTCAATAAACATAAGCCATTATCAAAGATGACAATTTCAATAAATCAAACAACATACGGACGAAATGTTGATAGTCCGCCCTTGTTTAAAATTAAAAATTTCCAAGTAACGACAAACTTGTATATAAATTTGTGTGGAAGCGAAAAATCAGTGTCACAGCTCATGACGTCAACACATGACCACGCGATTATGAAAAACGTATTAATATGGGAAGCCGTTGGTATAAACCAATGGCTTTTTCATAAATTATAGGCATTTAACATATTTGTGGAGATTTCATAGTTTATTTTGTTCAATTTAATGTTTCAACTGTTTTATGTATAATGGTTCAAGAATTTGTAATTTTTGTTTATTGTTTTCATGTTTAAGTATAGTTGTATTGTCAACGAGGATTTTCCGAAATTGTATATGCGGCCATGAATATTGTTTTAAATGTCTAAAAATGTTATAGTTATCAATCAATATGTAGATTAAATTTATATTAAAGCGAGGTGTTATGTGAAAAAAACTTACTTAAAATAAATATGACAAAACTTGTCTATATTATTTAATGAAACATGCATTAATAAAAAATTGCTGCCTAAATATACAATATATATATTTTCAAATTGCATATATATATATATATATATATATATATATATATATATATCGAAATAAAAGTATAAAACTTAATATTACGAGACATATTAAAAAAAATATCCAAAATTAAATTTGTACCTACAAAAATTTCTTTAAATATATATATATATATATATATATATATATATATATATATATATATATATTGTATTTTCCATTAATTATTTAAACATATATTGTTAAATATAACAGACAATGAATGTCTTTGATAATGGCTTATTTATTAAAATTTAGATTGGATTTAAACAAAATCAATACGGTGATTTCCTTTCGTCTTTCAATGATAATGTTATTAAGCTTATCAAACAATATGAAAGGAATTTACTTAAAATAAATAGACAAAAACTTGTCTATATTATTTAATATATATATATACGTGTGTGTGTGTATTAACCACTATATTATCAATATATATATATATATATATATATATATATATATATATATATATATATATATATATATATATATATACTGTGTCCCCTGTAATAAAAAGCAATTATCTTGAAAAAATTCTAAGTCTAGCTCAGTGAAATTGAACAGTTTAAGTGTTGAACATCATAAGTTTATTATGGGACCGATTTCATAAGTATTGAATATGTGCATCGCCTGTGACACGGCATACGTCAAGTCGGTAGTTAAGCTCTTGCCAAACACGCTGTAGCATGTCTCCAGTAACATTTATTCAGTGAAAGTGATTCTCTGCTTGAGTTCTTCAATGCTAGCAGGAAGAGTGAGTGAGAAACATAGACCACTCCCTTCACATATTCACATAAAAAGGAATGACCCTGAACTGTATTCATGGTCAATGTACTTTTTAGCAATTCTCCTTTCATATCAAGAACATCGATGCTGTTTTTACACGTCGCCTGCATCTGGTTTAATTTTGTGTTTATTTTTGTTGTTTGGGTTTTCAACTGATCCAAAGCCTTTTCTCATCTTCTACTAAAAGTTTATCAACCATCGGCCCGACGGACAGGATCTCACGGCACAAGCGTTCATGGTAAGCACCATGTTCCTGGAGCTTTGAGGAAACTACACTCTGCAGGTGCTTAAGGTTGTCCCTCTGGAGTCCGATGATTGATATGTAATAACCTGGCCAAGTTGGAGTTTGTTTTTTTGGAGGGCTTGTTGCAAAAATAAAACTTGAAAATAAGATGAGTGGTCAGCAGAAACACAGGCGCTGCAACATGCCAGGCTGCATTCTACACAGTAAAAGGAGTCAAATTTACCTAAGGAAAAAAGTCAAATAAAAACAATGAGAATAATGAGAAAATATGAATGAGAATATTGTGCTACACTAATTATATATATATGTGTGTGTGTGTGTGTCTCAAGTCTAGCTCAATGAAATTGAACAGTTTCAATGTTAAACATCATAAGTTTATTATGTGATCGATTACATATGTGTTCAATATGTGCACCGCCTGTGACACGGCACACGTCAAGTCGGTTGTTAAACTCTTGCCAATCACGTTGATGTTGATAATGGTCTACCAGATCCTATAGTCCTGCATAAGCAGCCTTCCTCCTTAAATTTTTGGCACCAAGTCCAAATTTGTTTGCCTGTTGGTGAAGTTGTTTCAAATTTTGTATTGAAGACACGCTGCACAGTCTTGGGTGACTGAGTGTGAGCAGATTCCAAAACGCAAAATGACTTCTCTTTGGGAGTGAACGGCATGGCTTAACCTGAAAACAAAACAAAAATAAAACTTTAAATATACAATCTTGATCTGTTTCTATACATTCTGTGAAAATTTGAGGTTATTTCAACAAGAATTGCCAAAATTATTGGCCTGCTAAATGATGTCAAATTTTGGGGGACTTATATATATATATATATATATATATATATATATATATATATATATATATATATATATATATATATATAAGTAAGTAAGTAAGCAGTAAAATTAAAGACCACAAATAATGAACAAGTAACATTTGTATAACTTATGAATGAAAACAAACCACAGAATTAAAAATGGTGAAATATCCCCGCGTTCTCTCATTCAAAAACGATCTCTGGTGAAGTTTTAGGTTTGCCATAAGGAAAAAATGACGGTTTTATTTCAATGACATTGCAAAACTGGGACGAGGCATCTGATCTTATTTCGATCACCTTTTACTTATTTATGTGTTTTGCTTAAGCAAGGAAATACTGAAGGTAATACTGTAAATTGAAACCAGCTTTTAAGTGATTCAAACGATGTCGTCTGGAAAGAGACGACATAAATGCATTTATTACAGACATGCGCAGTGCATTTAAGTGTTACTTGGATTGAGGGAATTTAAGTTAAGAAAAGAAAAAAGATATGAAGGAAAGGTTGCGGAAAGTAAACGACGTGAAAAGGAGGAAAGAAAGAAAGGCCCGTGAAAAGGAAGAAAGAAAAGGCGGTGAAAAAGAAGAAAGAGAGAAAAGGCTATAAGAAGGAAGACAGAATTAGCCATATCAGGTAAGAAACAGAGAAATGGTCGTGAAAAGAAAGAAAAACCGTGAAAAGAAACAAAACCTGTGAAATGAAGGAAAGAAAAAACTGTGAAAAGAAAGAACGAAAGACAGAAAGAAAAGGCTGTTTAAAGAAAGAAAGAAACGTAAAAAGAAATAAAGTCGTGAAAAGAAAGAAATAAAAGAGAAGAACAATAAGACAAAACGGATTATCTACAAATATGTAAAAGAAAAATGGCAAGATGGAAAATGAATTTAAGAACATAAAATCAAAACTCGTCGATTTCTCCTCAACAAAGATCGTTTTCTGTTAAATTTGTATTTCTCTTCCTCATGCAGTTTAATCTAGAAGTTAAGATTTACTTCTGTCGTCTGTACCAGTGAAAATGTATTTTCTTCATCACCATTGCGTTGGCGACACAAAGGTATTTCAAATAAATTTCTGAACGCCATACGTTTGATGACAATAAAATGTTGACCAATAAAAAGTACAAAAAATGTTTTATTTGAGGTTGAATTCTCAGGAGAAAAAGGAAAAGATGAAAACTATTTTAAGCAATTCTGAATCATTTGTAACATTTGCTCAATTATCATTTTTGAGAAAATTTCTTATTGAGATGTGTTTATGATGTATTTAATGAAGTAAAATTCTAAACATATATATTGTGACAGACGTTATTTTATGGTATATAAGACTTACTTTTACCATGGGTATGCATTTTTTTGTGCCTGGTAATGTTCACTTATTTCTTGCAACTAAAATATTTTCAAAAATAAAAAAGGAAATTTTATAAACAAAATGCTGGTTGGTCGTTATTAAGCATTTTTGTTTATTTCTTTTATTTTTATTCTCTATGAATTTAAAATCCGTTTTAATCTTTTGAAAATCTTCCAAAATTAACTAATGTAAATCTGCAAAGTTAAAGTAAAATGATGCTTTGTTTGGTAAACTGTTAGTTTTATTTATTAAATTACCGTATTTCATGAAATCATTCAAAAAAAGAAATCTGCTGGATCTTAGATGAGATACAGATGTATATGTAAGACTAATGTTTATCCAGATGGTGTAGATTAGTAATACTTATATGTAGTATAACTCCACAAAGCTGAAATAATAAATATAAATAAAGTAGGGGGTCTTATATGCCAACAAATACGGTTTATTGTAAAGAGTTTGTAAAACAGAAAAATATTCAGATGAAAATTTATTTGAAAAGATTCTCAAGAATATGAAAAGGATATTTCCAAATAATTGCTTTATTTCTTCTGTTCTTCCACGGGATGCAGCAATAAACGACATCATCAGAAGAGGTTTGGATGCAGCTGGGTTCCCTTCCCAAATCGAACCCGTAGGCCTCGACCGCGGTGATGGAAAGCGGCTGGATGGCATTACCATTTTCCCTTTTAAAATGGGGAAGACGTTGATTTGGGATGCGACCTGTGCGGATACATTTTCGGCCGGTAATTTGATCAGCTCTGCGGTTGAGCCGGGACCCGTCGCCCGGGACGCTGAGATGAAAAAAAAATAGTTCAATATTCTTCTCTTGCTGATAGATTTTTTTTTTTTTACTCCTGTGGCAATGGAGACTTCGGGGGTTATTGGCCATCGTTCGATGGCGTTCCTGTGGAGGATTGGCGCCATAGCGTCTCAATTAAGGGACGAGCCTCGTAAAATATTTTACAAAAAATTGAAAAAATAAACACATTAAAAAAATATTAATATATATATATTTCTTTTATATATATATATTTTTTTAATTTTTTTAATATTTTTTAAATGTTTTTATATTTTTATTTTTTTCAATTTTTTCTTTAATTCAAGTTTTTTTTTTTTTTTTTCTTTAATTCAAGTTTTTTTCATAACCTCAACTTGGGTTTTAGAGTTAATATCTGGGTCAAATTTTGGGTAAACATTTTCCATTTAAGCCAGACAACATCCGCCTCCCCCCTTGTTTGTTTAACTCAATGTCAAATTTTAAACTTCTGCTTCTTTTTTAAATATTTAATTTTAAGTTTCTAACACTTTATCGGTTCACCATTTGAGTCGTAAAATGTTCGCATTGAGACTAGTTGAAATAGTTAATAGTTTTGGGATTTTTCTATGTAATTTCTATGCTCTGTTATAATACATTGAAAAATTTTTATGGATATATATATATATATATATATATATATATATATATATATATATATATATATATATATATATATATAAAAACTATACTCGTCTCGAAAATTTAATATTTAAATGTAAAATCCAACCACCCAGCGCATATCGTAAGACATATTTCAAAAAATATTAGCCATAGACATTCAACCAACTCCTCTAATAAAGGCATTTTCGATGCCAATAAAACAATTTATGAGGAAGCCCTATCTAAGAGTGGACACAAAGACAAACTGGAATACATTGACATGAATAGTAATACGGAAACTCAGAATAAACGTAAAAATAGGCAGAGAAATATTTTGTGGTTTAACCCTCCATTTAATCTAGCCGTAAGAACAAAAATTGGCAAAATATTTTTTAAGTTATTAGAGCAAAATTTCCCCCCAAAAAAAGTTGCATAAAATATTCAATAAAAATAATGTAAAACTTAGTTACTGTTACATGCCTAATGTAGGGACCTTAATTAGTGGATTTAATAAGAAAAAAAACTAGGGATGATCCATGCAGTAACACTTGTAGTTGTAATTGTAGGAACAAAAATATCTGCCCCTACAGGGAAAATGTCAACAGGAATGCGTGGTTTACCAGGCGAAAATTTATAAGGATATGGAGGATATAAACCCTAAAGTGTATATAGGAGCTACTCAGGATATATTTAAAAAAAGATATTATAATCATACGATTAGTTTTAAAAATGAAAAAACTAAACATGGCACCACACTATCCACCTATGTATGGAAAATTAGACAAGAAAATAATAAAGACCCCATCCTTAAATGGGAAATATTAAAAAGATGTCCCAAATATAAAGCAGGTCAAATATTCTGTAAGCTATGTACAGAGGAAAAATTAGCCATAGCTTTATATAAGGAACCTAACGATCTATTAAACTCTAAAACTGAGATTCTTAACAAATGTAGACATAGAAAATCTTGGTTATTGAATTAGGTCTAATCTCCCCTGATTGTATTGCTATTCCACCTTTATTGTTCGTGTTTTCTTAAAATATCCCCTCCCCTTTTAGTCGTTTGAATAACTCCCGCCCCTCCGTGTTGTGTTGTTTTTTCTTGTCTTGTTTTTCTATTCTTTTTTTTTTTTTGGTTACGTGGTATAGTTTTGATTGTCGCCTATAAATATGCCGTTTCTCTTTTGCCTCTTTAGCCAGCTTTCCCTGACGATCCGCTTAGGTGAAACTTGGGTAGGTTTGTCTGGCCACTAGGTTTGACTATATATATATATATTTTTTTTTTTTAAGCATTTCACCCCCATAGCAAGGCAAAACCACTAGGACGCAAGGGGTTACAGAAAATAGGAAGATCAGATAGGAGTGATAGAAGAAAGGATGAGGGTAGTAGATAGATTAAGGCAACTGGAGATGTCGATTGACATTACACTTGAATAGCTGGAGATTATAACTCTCAGGGAAACAGGAGAAGGGAAGAGAATTTTAAATCGAGAGGTGCGAGACATGAAGCTATTAGAGTTTAGAGACTTTACATTTATGAGTTTCGACAGCGAAGGGGTGAGAGCGGGATGCCAGCCTCGTAGGGCGCTTGAACTCATGAAGTTTATGTATATATTGTAGCTGTAAGTTAAATTTCTAATTCCGACATGAACTCAGTCTATTACTGGGGTTGAATAAGACCGAGAAATTTCGTCGAATGAAATAGGCCGATTCCCTATATGATGTAATTTGGGATTTTGTACTAAATATTTGCTCTGTAACAATAAATCATTTTTGTGGATCAGTTTTAATATTTTATATCATTAGGATTCACTTGGATTATATACCAACAGATTTATTACTTGTACTTGGACACACACACACACAATATATATATATAGTTATATATATATATATATATATATATATATATATATATAAAAATAGGTAATAAATATATATATATATATATATATATATATATATATAAAAGATTATATACCAACAGATTTATTACCTGTACTATATATATATATATATATATATATATATATATATATATATATATATGAAGAAATATAGTTTTAAGGTGTGCTATATATTTATGGAATAAAGTGCTCAATAACAGAGATAGAGTGTATGTAAATATAAATATAAATGTGTGTGTGCGTGCGCGTGTGTGTGTATAAACATCACTCTACAACGATGAATTGAGTTCTCCGAGCCACTGGCGTATTTCGCACAGAGAAAACCGTTAAGATTCACTTCCTTCCTTTCTGCCGTGCAATGATGGCCTAGGGGTAAGATATCTGACTGATGTCAAATCAATCGCGTTTCGATCCCAGTTTCAAGCAATCGGGCGTCTACCCAAACTGAGGAGATGTGATACAACGAAACAGTCTGTCTGTAGATGACTATATATATATATATATATATATATATATATATATATAAATATTGGATAATGTGTTGTGTAAATTGACCCCAAATGAAAATAACACTGTCATCTCATTTTAACAGACCAAAAAGTACACAAAAATATCTCGAAATACTAAAGAGTAGATTGATTCAATAAAATATATACTCTTTGGCTCAAGTTACCGGATCTAACCAATGCCTTTATCCACTGGACCATTTATCCGGAGTTGTGAGTTGTTCTGGCTACAGCAGAGGTGAAAAAAAATTGGAGAGTTGAGTTAAAGGGAGACATCCGGAAGAGACAACCACGTGGAACTAGAACAATCTTTGGGTGGACGAAATAAAGGGTTCACGTCGAAATTCCAATCACTTGAAGACCGGAGCGTACAACGGCCGAAACGAAATGAAGATGAGGATAACAGTCCGAATAATTTAAATAATGTATGTGTAAAAATTGTCCAAAATTTTGCATACCCGAACGCTTTCGGCTATTCTTTCAGCCATAATCAAGGACGATTCTTATTTCTTTTATTTTTAACTTAATGTGCAGGGTATTTGATGTATGTATTTGAAGTTATAGGAATGTTTATTTCCCAAACACGGTCAGCACATTGTGGCCGTATTAATAGTTAATACTATTAAGTTATGTTTTTTTTATTCTTTTTCATTATTAGTGGCTCCATTATTTTTAATATTTTTTTAGGTGCGAGTGAAGCTATTATATTTATATTTTCTACTCGTATGTTGCGGATGTAATTTGGTAGGTTTCTGTGTGTTTTATATGAATCCTAATTGAGCTATGGTCAGATAAGAGTGGCTTTTAGACAGTTTATATACACTTTGTGTCCAGAAATGAAAACACTAAACATTAAATAAAAAGCTTAATCGAAAAGCCTTGTCAGTCGACTTTAATGAAAGATTTTGCAAAGGTGGGTGTTCATCTTTTGGTCTTTGCCTTTTTTTCTTTCTTTATCCGGGATTTTCATCTGTGGGTCACACTAACATTGTTGTTTTCTTTTTAGTAATATATATATAGAGAGAGATAGATAGATAGATAGATAGATAGATAGATAGATAGATAGATAATATTAGTGGTAAATATACATACATATGCAATATATATATATATATATATATATATATATATATATAATTATGTGTGTATTTATCTTGATATGGGAGGTATCTATTATTTTAACGTTTACAGCCGATGTATTCTTCGGTCATCAAACTAAACTATGCGGATTCGGTTATTTGGGACCGCACTTCACCCTGCACTGAAGCACTTGAACAAATAACAGGGCCACGCCCGTCAAGTTTTGCAGTTAGTACAACTTTTTTTTTCCTCTTGACATATTGAGTGCTTTTCGTATTTAAGACGAGTTGAATTTGTCTGATCTTCTAAAATTAAATTTATTTATTATGTTAAATATTGATGAGAATAGATAGATAGATAGATAGATAGATAGATAGATAGATAGATAGATAGATAGATAGATAGATAGATAATGAACAGACGGGAATAGATAGATAGATAGATAGATAGATAGATAGATAGATAGATAGATAGATAGATAAATAATGAACAGACTGCAAAAGATAGATAGATAGATAGATAGATAGATAGATAGATAGATAGATTTCTGACTTTCTCATGCAACAACAAAAATAAAAGATTTTTACTTGAGAGAATTAAAAGTGTTTTGAGAAAGGCAAAATATCTTCGTTTCGCATTTGATGAGAGTGACGTTTCCCAGTCATTCTTATCTCTACAGTTTCTTATCTCCAGGTGGAATAACCAAAAAGACGGCACATGGGAAAAGTTTTTCCCGGCTTATTTTCATGAAGTCAATTCCTGTTCTTTACGCATGCGTGCTTCGACCCACGGGAGGAAAACTTTCTTTAATAGATTCTTTTTGTTTTAATTCGCAGTAGTTTTCTATTCAGTGAACTTCTTTTTTTCTTTTCGGTCGTTTTGCCTTTTTCTTTTTTTGGAAAATTTATATCGGTCACAGAATTCATTGATTTCTTTTTTTTATTTTAGCGTTTCATTCGCTTAATTTTATGTACAGTATTTTCAGAATAGCTAACGTGATTAAAGCGTGTATTTCTCTTGCGTTGCCGCAAATCATTTTATCATCTGCAATCTTGAAATCTTTCTTTTACTATTAATATTGCTCGTACTGCTGTCCTCATCTTTATTGTCATAATTGCAACGTTTCAGTCGTTTTACGCTCCGCCCTTCTTCAGGGCAAATACGCTGGAATTTCGAACCGAACCCCTTATTTCATCCACCAGGGTAGATTGTTCTAGTTCCACGTTCCGTGCCTTCTCTGGATATCTCAGTTTCAGTTATCTCCCTTTAGTAACTCAACTCCCCAAGTTTTTGTTCACCTCTGCTGTGGACAGATATTGAACTCAAAACTCTTTGGGTCAAGTCACTAGATTACTTCAATCAACGCTTTTATTCATTGGACCATGTATCCATAGGGACGTAGATCACCTGAAGAAGGCCGAAGCACACAACAGTCGAAACGATCTAACACTTTCGCCCCGGCCCTTCAACCTCCGGCGTCTTACTCTCGGGGTTGAGGTGTCTACTCGGTCCTAACCGAACTTAAGGGAGTGGCCATAGGTCCCCTGAGTATCTGTAGATTATTCGACCGGTCCACTGGTTTAATCCTGCTTCCTGCCCACGTTGTGATTTATTTGATCCAGAAAGCAGAAGTGATGTCCGTCCATTCACGGTCGACTGAAGATGTAGACACGGCTGGGGAGTCTGCGCTAAGAAATTTAGAATGCAGCAACAAAAAAAAAATTAATATCTGCAGAAAGCCGGACAAACAACTATTCAATGGTTGAATTGTTAATGTCTTTTATATAGCAGAAAAGAATAGTAGAGAAAAGAAATGGGTTACAGAAAAGAAAAGTAATTGACGTAAAGAGGATTCTAGACAGAGAGGGTATGTGATTAACTTGTTGATATATGACTCTTGCGATGGAGGGATAACGATTTCTGTGCGGAGCTTAAAGTTATAGTGGCTTTCCTCCTCCCAACGCTTGCCCGGGCCAATTCTCTCTTTTCTCTTCAACCAAAATCATGTGAATACCAATGTTCTTTGTAGCTTACTCAGCTCTATTTCAATTTTTAATTGATAAAAATCATTTCGACCGTTTCCATTGTCTACTGATGACCCAGATTCAATGGGTACAACTTCTGCCCTAGATCAGGTTTCACCATCAGTAAACAAAATGCTCTGATTTAATTTAGCTATTTAAATCTACTTCAATTTCACTAAAAAAATATATACGTGTGTGTTTCCCAAACTCTCTCTCACTGTCACAACGATGAGGACAACAGTTCAAACAATGTAAATAGTTACAATCTCAGAAATATAGTCAGATGATTTCTTTTAGAATATTCTTTTTCATTCTGCTTTTCCCTTGACCATTTCTTTAAAATCCATTTCTGCATCTCTGTGTTTGATTTCATTGATTGACTTTGCGTGTTATTTAAAGCCAGAAAATATTTTTAAATTGCAGTAATTCATTTTGCAAAAAATATTATTATTAACATTTACTCATACAAGTCCTGCTATTTAACCCATAGCTGAGGGAAGATATTTGCACGTAAATGAATATAACGAGCAGGCCCGACCGGAAATAGAACTCAGTACACCGATTTTCAATTCCGTGCTGTTATCTAATTCACCGCCCGCACATCCAATCTTACAGCAACTGGTATTCCCAATCGGTCACACATCTAGGTACTGACCATGCTTGACATTGCTTAACTTCGGTGATCATACTGGAATCGGTGACAAGGTCGTAAGCCTTGTATATACCTGATTACTTTGGATGTGCAGATTGTGTAATTGTTATTGGCGCGCAAATTAAAATGGATCCCTTCCAGATTAATCTATAGCGACCAATTTCTAACTAATGCCCTCAGGAGTGGCAGGAATCTATATCTTTGCTCACTCTAGCTAAGGTGGTAAGTTGCTGAGGAGTCTAGACTAGAGATTCTCAACTTGGTCCAGGTGGACCACAGATGATCCACATAGCTTTTCTACAGGTCCATACACCATTCATAGCCATTTCACAAAAAATCTATCTAAAATATCCATACTCTAAAGAATTAAAAAAATATATTTTGTTTAAATTACACACATCTCCATTATATTTGAAAATTTCAAAATTACATAGGTATTAGGCTTTTTGGCTGTTGGAGATATTTTCAGTAGAAAACAAAATAAATTATATTTCAACAGCAGAGGAACTATCAGACTAAGACTGAAAATTGATTATGCTATCTTGTGTGAGAAACACTAAGATCAAGGTAGTCACTAGCTGAATGGACTAAGACTGAATGACATCATCAAAATAGATTATGATATCTTGTGTGAGAAATACTAAGATCAAGGTAGTCACTAGCTGAATGGACTAAGACTGAATGACATCACCAAAATAGATTATGATATCTTGTGTGAGAAATACTAAGATCAAGGTAGTCACTAGCTGAATGGACTAAGACTGAATGACATCATCAAAATTGATTATGATATCTTGTGTGAGAAATACTAAGATCAAGATAGTCACTAGCTGAATGGACTACGACTGAATGACATCATCAAAATTGATTATGATATCTTGTGTGAAAAATACTAAGATCAAAGGTAGTCACTAAGCTGAATGGACTAAGACTGAATGACATCATCAAAATAGATTATGATATCTTGTGTGAGAAATACTAAGATCAAGGTAGTCACTAGCTGAATGGACTAAGACTGAATGACATCACCAAAATTGATTATGATATCTTGTGTCAGAAATACCAAGATCAAGGTAGTCACTAGCTGAATGGACTAAGACTGAATGACATCATCAAAATTGATTATGATATCTTGTGTGAGAAACACTAAGATCAAGATAGTCACTAGCTGAATGGACTACGACTGAATGACATCATCAAAATTGATTATGATATCCTGTGTGAGAAAAACTAAGATCAAGGTAGTCACTAGCTGAATGGACTAAGACTGAATGACATCATCAAAATTGATTATGATATCTTGTGTGAGAAATACTAAGATCAAGGTAGTCACTAGCTGAATGGACTAAGACTGAATGACATCATCAAAATTGATTATGATATCTTGTGTGAGAAATACTAAGATCAAGGTAGTCACTAGCTGAATGGACTAAGACTGAATGACATCATCAAAATTGATTATGATATCTTGTGTGAGAAACAACAAAATCAAGGTAGTCACTAGCTGAATGAACTAAGACTGAATGACATCATCAAAATTGATTATGATATCTTCTGTGAGAAACAACAAGATCAAGGTAGTCACTAGCTGAATGGACTAAGACTGAATGACATCATCAAAAATGATTATAATATCTTGTATGAGAAACAACAAGATCAAGGTAGTCACTAGCTGAATGGACTAAGACTGAATGACATCATCAAAATTGATTATGATATCTTTAATTGAGAAACAACAAGATCAAAAAAGTCACTAGCTGAATGGACTAAGACTGAATGACATCATCAAAATTGATTATGAATCTTCTGTCTGAAACACCAAGATCAAACAAAAAGTCACTAGCTGAATGGACTAAGACTGAATGACATCATCAAATTTTTATTATGCTATCTTCTGTCTATTTTACAAGATCAAGGTAGTCACTAGCTGAATGGACTAAGACTGAATGACATCATCAAAATTGATTATGCTATCTTCTGTGAGAAACACCAAGATCAAGGTAGTCACTAGCTGAATGGACTAAGACTGAATGACATCATCAAATTTGATTATGCTATCTTCTGTGAGAAACAACAAGATCAAGGTAGTCACTAGCTGAATGGACTAAGACTGAATGACATCATCAAATTTGATTATGCTATCTTCTGTGAGAAACACCAAGATCAAAGTAGTCACTAGCTGAATGGACTAAGACTGATTGACATCATCAAAATTGATTATGATATTATGTGTGACAAATACTAAGATCAAGGTAGTCACTAGCTGAATGGACTAAGACTGAATGACATCATCAAAATTGATTATGATATCCTGTGTGAGAAATACTAAGATCAAGTAGTCACTAGCTGAATGGACTAAGGCTGAATGACATCATCAAAATTGATTATGATATCCTGTATGAGAAATACTAAGATCAAGTAGTCACTAGCTGAATGGACTAAGACTGAATGACATCATCAAAATTAATTATGATATCTTGTGTGAGAAACACCAAGATCAAGGTAGACACTAGCTGAATGGACTAAGACTAATTAACATCATCAAAACTTATTTTGATAGCCTGTGTTTATGCATGTTTAGTAAAATAAATTTCAAAGTGTAAATAGACTACTTTTTCTTTTCATTCTGTATTTTAGTGTGGAAATTGAACAGTCTAAAAGTAAAAGTAGTAAAACACATTTGAATTTTTTGAAAAAGAAAATGTTCCATGGACTGAAAATGTTTTAGAAGTACTGGTCTAGACTCTATAGTCTGGTGTGGCATTCCACCTAAGGAAAGCATTACACTGAATTTATCACCGTAAAGAAGGCAATGAGAAACCGCACCCACTATTTTGCCAAAAACGTGATGGCAATTCCCAGATTATCAAAAAGAGGAATCCGTGGAAGAGCCATAATCGGCTACCCCCCTAAAGGAATATGTCATTAAAAAATGGATTTTGTTTTCGACGTTCTGTCTCCGATTTGTTTTTCTTCTTTTTTTAAACTTTATTATTTCTTCTGCATAACCAACCTAGGTTTATTAAGAGCTACAAAGAACAGGAAATTGTGTTATAAATTAACTGATTTAAAAAATATGTTTTTACGCTACACAGTAAAAATGGTTGTTTCAAAAACTGAAGCTAAAAATTTCAAATTTAATTATATAATTAAATTAAAAACATTTGTTCCGTTTCATCTTCAAGCGAATATTGGAATAACTTATTTTTAAATTTACTTTTAGTTTTAAACGCACATATAAATTCATAAAACCTGTTTCCAAGGATACAAAGAAATCCAATCATTCAGACAAAAAAAAAATCAATATATATATATATATATATATATATATATATATATATATATATATATATATATATATATATATATATATATATATATATATATATATATAAATATATAACAGCAAAATTGTCCAAATCATGTAGTAGCATGGGATAATTTTTTCATCCCATATAATGTTTACTATCTAAAAAAATACTAAATTAAAAAATATGTCTTTTGTCTCTAGGTGTTAAGATAATTTTAATTTAATCATCATGACACCATTTGTCGTAAGAATCACTGAAAAACCCTTTGAGTTATTTAGCTAGAAAGAGAACAGGTTAAAATCGTTTTGTGTCAGTCCCACGATGTCTTCCCAACTAAGCAATAGTGAGAGAAAAAAGATCACTCAGGTCTTCAGTAATGGTACCAAACTTCATAGTCTGGCTTCCATCGTCAAAGTTCATGAACTTTCAATCCTTCATGAACTTCCGATATTTACCTATGATTAATTAATGATGAACATGTCATTTTCGTTTATGATCGATTTCATCACGATTCTTCTGTTAAGCTTAGAGAGTAATTATACATTCTTATTACTCAAAGTAGTGTCCAATAATGATATAAAGACCTCGGAGAATTCCAGTAAGATATCTTTAATCATTTCTAAGATACAACGGTTCAAATCTTAATCTAACAAATGGACAATTTTGCTGTTATAAGATTTGGACAATTTTTGATAGATAGATTTTCGCCAGAATTTTCTAGATGCTGACATAGAGTGTATATATATATATATATATATATATATATATATATATATATATATATAAATATAAAAAGAACATAGATAGATAGATAGTATAATTGTAACATTCATGTCAAAATTGACGCTTTCTAAGCATGATCTAAACTGTGTGAATTTGACAAAACACGAAGAATAAACGATGTTGGATAAAACGTTTTTATTTTTATTTTTTTATTTTATTTTTTGCAGCCGTCTGGAGACGCTTTATAAAGATAAGTTGAATAAATCTGAAGATATATTATCAATGCAAGTTCCTGATTTGGTAATAAACCCATTTTTTTAAAAAATCGATTATATTGCCGACACTGCGATTGAAAAAGAACTTATCGAATTGCAGAAAGATATCAAATAAAAATCTAAAGACTCTTTTGGTTGCAACGAGAAATTACGACTCATTATCACACTCTATGGACAATTGTGTAAAGATGGCGGCTATCATTTCCACCATCGCAGTTGGCAAGACGTGATTTCTTCGTCTTTTAACTAAAGACAGATAAATGGGTTATACTTCTTGAAAATGGAAATCCATGCTTGCTACTCACAAACATAGATATCTGTGCACCGATGAATCTTCACCAGACTTATACTTTTCATGTTAATTCTCTACCCACTTTTACGCTAATATTACCTTTTTATTATATAAGTAGCAGGATTCGTCCGCTCGCTATCTGGTAATTTTTCTAGGAAAAATTAGTTGCTTTTCTGTGGGATTAATTTTCACTATTTACAAAATGTTGAAGGGGTTGTGGATGTTCAATATATTTGTTCAAAGAATATGACTGTAAAGACAGAAGAAATTAATTTGTCGGTGTACCGGCAGGCTTGTTATAGTTAACGAAAGTTTTACAAATAGATGCCAACTTGTTTAAGGCCAAGTAAAATGCGAATTTCAAACACTTTGCTGCACTATATAAGACAATATTTTTAAACAGAACTATTTTGAAACAATCTTCGAATACAAGAACAGTAATGAAGGTCAGTAATTAATAAAATATACTTTTTAAAATCAATATGCAAATTAGTTAAGCCTGAAAAGTGATATTGCCTAGAAGTAGATAAGATATAAGTCAGATATTCAGCTTTTTAGTACGTGAATAATTTGTTGATGCTGTGTATCGGCAGAATACATCGACCACTCTTATTATCTTGAGGGGTGGACGGGTCTTACTAACATGGTTTTGTCTTTTTAGTTTGTTTTCTGGGTTCATCTCCCCTCCCCCAGCATTTCATGAATCATTAAATTTTTATATACAGGGTGTCCATAAAGTTCGTGTGCACTTTAAAAAATTTATAAGTTTATTTGTATTTGCGATAGAAATAATTTGTAAAAAATGTTATAAAGTTTAATGTATTTAGTTTTAAGTATAGCTAAAATAACTAATGAGATTTCAGGCATTACTGTAAATCAGTTGGCAAATGTTTTCCGTGAACTGCAAAATCGTATTACCCTTTGTAGTGCTAATGATCGAGGACATGTGGAAACTTAAATAAAATTTCAATAAAATTTTAAAAAATATAGATTTACTTCTTTCTAATCCTTTTTACAAAATATTTTCTGTCCTGGACATTGAGTTCTACCTGGATTCTATCCTCTTGGAAATTTATTTATATATAAATATAAAAGTGAACATAGAAGTCAACACTTAGAGGCGACAGTCTGTTTCATGCTAGCTGCAATCGTCAGGCCACCTTTTTATTTATATATATATATATTTATGCGTGCCATTGGAAATTGCTTGGTGTGCCATGTGTGTCACGCATGTCGTAGGTTGCCGACCCCTGGTGTAAATAGTTACAATACCTCATCTCAGAAATATAGACAGATCCTGAAGAAGGCCGGAGCATACAACGCATGAAACGTCGAAAATATGAAAACATAGATGTGGACAACATTCCGAACACTTTAAATAGCGTACATCAGGGGTCGGCAACCTTTTACTAACTATGTGCCGACTTAGGGTCTTTAAAATCATTCAGTGTGCCAAGGGTATTACGTATTTTTATACAAGTCAAGGCCAATATACCTGTTCTACAATATATTTTATATAGTAATATATAGTATATATATACTTTAGTATATAATAAAATTGAAACAGCTAAATATCTTGAGTTGTAGCAGTTTTTGTTTCGGACTTCGTGATGTCATTTGCAGCTGCATGCCATTGGAAATTGCTTGGCGTACCAAGTGTGGCGTGTGTGTCGTTGGCTGCCGACCCTTGTTATATAGGACCTGCAGCGTCCATTTGTTTACAGTTATTATTAATCATTAACCTGAGAAAACGGTTGTAGATAGCTAATAGTCTAAACATTTATGGACGAGTTTGAAGCCATGCATGATATCTATTTGAGAGTTCCAATCTGACGGGGCTATTTAAGAATGTGACTCGAATTAAACACTATCTGGTATGATTAGGGAGTGGCGGCTAAATTAACACTGAGAAACTCTGTTCCTGACTGCCAGGTACTCAGTACTTTTAAGATTTATTTTATGATTTACTAAGTATCAAAAAGAGTAAACAAAGACAAACTTGCTTCGTGGCTGAGATCATTGCATATTTCTTGACCGTGGCGTTTGAACCCGGGGGGAAAAACGTGGACTTAGAATGTCTTTTAAAGTTGGCAGGTACTCCTTACAGTTCTTATCTATTGGTTTTTAATAATTTCATCACAAACAAGGCGATAAAAACACTGAGACACAAGAAAATGAGAAAACCTTAATGAAGAGAAAGGACAATAAAAAGAAGAGGATTCAAGAAGACAGACGATGATGATTGACATTACATTTCAATTTTTGTAGATTATAGTTGCCAGGAAAGTAAGAAGGCGGAAAAGAGTTTTACAGGCAAAAAAAAAAAAATGAGAGAAAAGAAATGATTAGAATAGAATTTACGTTTACACTTAACAATTTCAACAGTAAAATGAGACCTAACTGCTAATCAAGAACGACGCTTAAATTCATGAAGTCTAGGTGCCAAAGAATAAACGCCATGAAACAATATTCGAGCAATACGATTTGCTCAACTTTTATTTAACCTTGCGAAAGGAAACTTCGTAGGACAAAATAGCGTTTGTATTTTTCTTCGTACCTAGAGAAAAGAGACAAGCGGAAAAGCGGCCATGTTGGATTATTTGTTCTTTTAGCTGCTAATATGCCACTCCAGAGACATCTGTTTTCTATTTTCTCTATACATCGCCTACAGACACACGCAAATGCATATATGCATATATATATATATATATATATATATATATATATATATATATATATATATGTAAATTCATATGCATAGGTCTGTGTGTATATATATATATATATATGTATATAAATTTATATACATATGTGTGTGTATATATATATATTTATATACATATGTGTGAATATATATATATAAATTTATATACATATACATATATATATATAAATTTATATACATATGTGTGTAAATATATACATATATAAATTTATATGCATATTTGTGCATATATATATAAATTTATATACATATGTGTATATATATATAAATTTATATGTGTATGTGTATATATATAAATTTATATACATATGTGTATGTATATATAAATTTATATACATATGTGTATATATATATAAAATGTATATACATATGTGTATATATATATAAATTTATATACATATGTAAAATATATATATATATAAATTTATATACATATGAGTATGTGTGCATATATATATATATATATATATATATATATATATATATATATATATATATATATATATATATATATATATATATATATATATATATATATATATATATTGTGGTATTCCTCTGTATCCCAATGTTTCATGAATCTTATTCAGTTAACTGCTATTTATATAAAATTGCTAAACTTCTTTTGCGCCCTTGAAACAAAAAATGATGTGGTATTAAATTCTGCAAAAATACACATGAATGGAGACAAAAACTGTTTTTTGCCTACAATTGCAATGGGTATAGTTTTAACAATCGAGATTAAACAACTTAATACCAAAATACGTAATCGGGTCAATGCTTTAATATGAGCCACCCCTTACTAACCAGCTCGTACAAGAGATGACACTAATTCGCTTCTACTACCGAACATTTTCAGTGAAAGTATTTCGGTTACAACAGAGTAACTGTGTAAATAAAAGCCTACAAATTTGTTGAATGAGGCACTTTATCGTACCCAACACAACAGCTAGCCACAACAAAATTTTTTATCTTTCTACTGCGCTGAAAACATAAAAAGTCAAATTTAAAAATAACGACATAACAATAACTTTACTGTTATATAAATAGAGAAGCGCTTTGTTTATAAATGAGTTTTTTATGCGATCTGTGATATCACAGGTAGAGTTAATCAAAAACATCACTCAGATGATCATGTTATAATTAGTTAATTATCACCTACGTTACGTTCTGTTAATACCTCGTTATTAATTAACTATTCTGTTTTGATTGCGAGGAAAGACAGAAAAGGCAGAGACACTGTTTGGTATTATTGTTAAAACGAACGAAAGGAAAAAGAAGAGGTAATAATACTCACACGCGTTTAACGTCTGCTTCAATGAAATTTAAAATTTTCCCCATTTGTACCCTCTTACTTCTTTAAATAAAGGTCTGAATTCATAATTACCATTGTTATTTTATTTGTTAAGCGCAAATATCTAACGGGGAAACAAAGGAATTTCCACGCTTATCTTATTGTCGTAAAATACCCAAAGATATTATTTAATCATTAACTGAAGAATTATGATTCATCATAAAATTCAAATAGGAAAACTGTGAATTTTCCACGGGAATTATTAGTTATATATATTGGTACAGCAAATTCTTGAGAGAAGGGAATCAATTAAATAGTTATATTTTAGCGCCTATATACTTACCTGGCTTATGGATTCGTCCCTGTGCGGGTGGTATCACGGCTACGACTAGCTTGGACCGGCTCTGACCAGCTTGGACCAGCTATGACTAGCTTAGACCAGCTCTGACCAGCTTGGACAAGCTAAGACCAGCGTGGACCAGCGGCCCGAGTGAAAACACTCGGGTCTCCACGTTAATAACTGACCTTGTGTCACAACCTGACTCAGTGGGGTGGTGGGGCTCAAGTAAATCTCTACTTACCTGGAACATGGCGGGTAGGTTTTTTTATCATTTCTCAGCTGCGTCTCTCTCTTCAGGCAGAGCGCGACTCCGTCAGAGAACAGAGGCGCAACTGAGGAAAATCACACGGTGAGATGCCCAGCCACCGGAGAACAGATGCCCGAGACTGCACCCTCTCATAGCACTAGAGAGAGAGAGAGAGAGAGAGAGAGATCGGTGCTCGCACTGAGGTCAGCGCAACCGACGATTACGGGGGCTCGGGGAACTTTCGTTTTTGGCCCGAGTGTACGCGCTCGAGTTCTCCACATTAAACCCGACCTTGTGTCGCATCTCATCTCAGTGGGAAAGCCAGGGTAAATATTGATTTTTTAGCACCTACTAAAATTCTACCCCTACTTTGTAAGTATTTTTCTTTTCTTATTGCTATCCACTGACATTAAAACTACTCTGATGTCCCTCCCCCTTTTATTTTAATCAGGTATTATCAGAATTCAGGACTTAATGGATTCGTTACTACCTAAATAATGTTATGAATTACTAATGATTTTACAATAGAAATGCATTGAAAATCAAGACGAAAGGGATTGACAACAGCCAGGAATTAATACAAGCATTGCCAAGAGAATAATACTATTATATGTATATAATTAATGTATTGCTAGTGATGTTTCAATAAAGCTGCATTTAAAATTAGGAAGAAACGTATTGTCGTTAATTAAGAATTCATGCAGACTGTATACTGCTCTTATATATATATATATATATATATATATATATATATATATATATATATATATATATATATATACATAAAAATATATAACTATCCTTCTTAATGATTTTTCTATTGAAAAACATTGAAAATAAGGATTGCCAGTGTTCGGGAGTTAATGCAAAAGATTTTAATATTTATAATGTAAATAGTTTGCTAAGATTTTTTCTAAATATTTAACTGTCTATTTTATAAATAATTCTAATATTTCTCCCCTTTCTTCCTAAAATCCCATTTCTAGCAACACGACCTCCAAATAACTTTTCTAAAGAACACCTACCCTTTCTCGAGGCAAGCATTTGCAGAGTTTCGACGTACGGCAATAATCAAAAAAAAAAAAAAAAAAAAAAAAGCCGTAAAATCTTAAATTGGTAAACTGGAAATAAAAGAAAGAAAGGAAAAGATGATTTGCTTTCCAGAAGCGAGAAAGTGTTTTTTTTTTTCTTTTCTAAAGTTAACGCCATGAATTCAGTCGGCACCATCTGGCAGTTGTTAGTGCTGTCTACCAGGGGGCGATGCACACGTGTTTGTCAGCTTGAAATCTGGTCGCTGATTCATTTACTTTTCGGCAGAATATTTAAGGGGTTTTAAAAACTTTCTTTTTGCGGGATTCCCAAGCAAGCGTTTCTTTGAATTTCCAAATATCCCAAAACAAATGCTTTGCTTAAAATGTAATGTTTATACTTAATGCTATCTTCATTCTATCCTAATAGATGTTTAAACGTAATATTCATTCATCATCATATATGTTTAAACGTAATAACTATCTTCTATAACAGATGTTTAAACATAATAGCTATCTTCTTTCTATCATAATAAATGTTTGAACTTAATGCTATCTTCTTTTATAAAATATGTTTAAACGTAATAGCTATCTTCTATTATCATCATATATGTTTAAACTTAATAATTATCTTCTATCATAATAAATATTTAAGCATATTAGCTATCTTCTACCTATAATAAATGTTTAAACATATTAGCTATCTTCTATCTATCAAAATAAATGGTTTAACTTAATATTATCTTCTATCATAACACATGTTTAAACGTAATAACTACCTTCTATCATTTTCTATCATAACAGATGTTTAAGCTTAATAGCTATCTTGTATGTATCATAATAAATGTTTAAACTTAATGATCATAGTAGATCTTTAAACGTAAAAGCTATTTTTATTTATCATCATATATGTTTAAACTTAATAGCTATATTCTATCATAATAAATGTTTAAACTTAATACTATCTTCTGTCTATCATAATAAATATTTAAACATATTAGCTATCTTCTATCTATCATAATAAATGTTTAAACAATAACTATCTTCTATCATAATAAATGTTTAAATATAATAGCGATCTTCTATTTATTATCAAATATGTTTAAATTTAATAACTATCTTCTATCATAAATGATTAAACTTAATACTATCTACTATCTTAAGAGATGATTAAATTTAATAGCTATCTTCTATTTTAACAGATGTTTAAACTTAATAACTACTATCTATCTTAATAAACGTTTAAACATAATAGCTATTTTCTCTCTATCATAATAAATGTTTAAACTTAAGGCTATCTTCTATCATAATAGATGTTTAAACGTAATAGCTATCTTCTATCATAATAAATGTTTAAACATATTAACTATCTCCTATCATAATAATGGTTTGAACTTAATTCTATCTTCTATCATAATAAATGTTTACATGTAATAGATGTCTTCTATTAATAATCATAAATGTTTAATCTTAATAACTATCTTCTGTCTATCATAACAGGTGTTTAAAATTAATAGCTATCTTCTGTCATAATAAATGTTTAAAGATAATATCTATGTTTTATCTAGCGGCCTTTTAATCTTTAGTCCTTCACTGTAATCATCTAGCAATATCTCATAATACTTGCAAAACAGTATGAGATATCGCTTAATGATTAGAGTGAAGGACTAAATATTAAAGGTTCGGGTTGTCACCCAAAATTAACCCTTCCGAAAAAATTCAGATATCACACAAATAAAAAAATATATAAATTCTAATTTTTGCGGAATGTAAATTTTAATTCGTTTTTCCTTCTTTTCTCTTTGCATAAAATCCGATCATATCATACGTTGAGGGTAAGGATCTACGCCTAAATTTATTCAATTGTTGACAGTTCCAATTTCTTTCTTTTTTTTTTTTTGTATTCCTTGTCGTCAGGTTTTAGAAAGATTAGCTAATCTAAACATGGATACTGTATACGCGGTTATTCTGTTAAAATCCATCAGTTTAAATTGTACCAACCTCTTATATATAATATATAATCTCTCTCTCTCTCTCTCTCTCTTTATCTCTCTTTTTATATATATATATATATATATATATATATATATATATATATATATATATATTGTCATCCAAAGAAAGTTTGTTTCATGTTTCACAGCTCATCAGGGTCACATAATGAGAAGGAGTGCTTGGAAAATCTGATACTCACGAGACGGATTTAGGGAAAGATGGACAGGCGAAAGCAATGCGTGACATAATGGGCTTGAGCAAATGAATGGCTGAACAAGGACTGGGACAAAATAAATAACAAAAAACAAAACTTATTAAGAGCTAGAATAGACAGGAAGATGTGGAGGACCATGATCGCCTACGTCCTGAATGGCCACTGTGCATGTTTCATTAAAAACGACAGACAAAGTACTACGGTTGAGCTTTTTATTTAATTTTTCTTGTGTTCTGACAAGAGCTTTCTTTTCTGGACAAAGGGTGTGTAAGAACTGTCCGAATGTTTTGTATTTCCGAGCGCTTTCGGCTATACCTTTAGCCATTATCAAGGATGATTCGATTATCAGCTTAGTAGAGTGTGTGCGTTCTGTGTATGTTCAGTGTGTGGTAGTGATGTTTTTAATTTCCGAATACGGTTAGCACATTATGGCTTTGTTCATAGTTAATATTGTTAAGAGTTGGCTTTTTCTTTTTTATTATTAGAGCTTCCATTATTTTTAGTCTTTTTTTGCAAGTGGATGCAGTTAATATATTTGTGTTTTCTACTAGTATGTTCCTAATAGTGTCGGGTAAATCTGAGTGTGTGTTTAAATGTGTTCTGATGGAGCTGTGATCAGATAGGTGTAACGTAAGACGTCTGGATAAACATGTGGTTGTGTAGCCGATGTAATTATTTATGAGTCCGGTTTGGTGAGGAACGCAGTTCCTTAAAGGGCATTTGAACTCATAGATAATGTTTGTTCTTTGTAATTTTGACTTAGTTGGTGTGTTGTTATTTTTGAGGATAAAGTTGGCCGTCTTAAATTTTTTATAATAGATAATAAGTTTGATTTTTTTTATTCGGATCAATAGGAGTAGTATATTTCTTTATAATATGCCTTAGAGAAGATTCGTCTTGTTTGTAATTAATATGCATTTGGTTTTTGTAATAAATGTGTATGTGATTGTTAGCTGTGTGTTCGCTATCGTTATTACTTGCTTTGGGGAGGAATAGTCTAATTTGTTGGTCTATAAGGTAGTTAGGGAAACCGTTGTTGATTAGTGTTTGTTTAACGTTGTTAAGTTCTTTGAGAAAGAGTAGTCGAGAGGATGAGTTCTGGTGGGCTCTAATTAGAAAGTTTTTTATTACTGCTACTTTGTACCTAAGTGGACATTCGCTTTTGAAATTAAGGTGGCATGAGCTGACCTGAAAGACCTACTCAAAGCCGAGGGTTTGAAGAACCGATCCCCTGGCACCAACCATAGTAGTATTTTAACACCAAAACTTAAAAAGGCTGCGAAAGAGTTAAAAAAACAACCCTGACATTGTCATCAGACGAGCCGATAAATCTAACACATATGTCATACTCGACAAAGGCAACAAAAATTAAAAAATATTGTCGATGACCGATCTAAATTCACCAAATTGAAAAGAAATCCCACCGAGACTTTAAAAAGGTCCGTTAACAAGCTAATAACAGCTCACAACGCGGAAGTCGGTTCCCTGAAAATTCAAAAAATAGTTGGATATTACCAACCGGGATATCTATATGGAAACATAAAAACACATAAACCAGGATACCCACTACGACCAATTATTTCCCAGATACCAACACCTATCTACGAGCTATCAAAATTCCTTAATGACATCATCACTCCATACCTACCTACCAATTACAGCATCACCTCCACCCACGAATTCCTACAAATTTTAAAAACTACAAAAGGAACAAATCAAGGTATAATAGCGTCACTGGACGTCGAAAACTTATTTACAAACGTCCCCATCGACCAAACTATTGATATTATCCTCAACTCTGTATACAATAATAATTCCATCCCTCCGCCATCCATCAAACCATCCATCCTAAAAAAATTACTACACGCATGCACAACCAAAGTCCCCTTCTATGACCATAATGGCAATATTTATACCCAAACTAATGGTGTTAGTATGGGAAATCCACTCGGTCCATGCTTTTCCAACTATTATATGTCCTACGTAGAAAATACTATATTTACACACGTCCACAAACCGAAAATCTATGTTCGCTACGTAGACGATATCTTTATTTGAGCTGATAACATTAAAGAAATAGAGACACTTAAGACCACATTTGAGAAAAACTCCGTCCTTAACTTTACATATGAACTTAGCCAAAAAAAACAAACTACCATTCTTAGATGTCCTTGTTGAACACAAATAATAACACTTTCATTACATCATTATACAAAAAACCACCAACAAAAACTCGTTGCCACCCTTATTTCAAAAAGCGAATGTCCACTTAGGTACAAAATAGCAGTAATAAAAACTTTCTAAATAGAGCCCACCAGAACTCATCCTCTCGACTACTCTTTTTCAAAGAACTTAACAACGTTAAACAAACACTAATCAACAACGGTTTCCCTAACTACCTTATAGACCAACAAATTAGACTATTCCTCCCCAAAGCAAGTAATAACGATAGCGAACACACAGCTAAAAAAATCACATACACATTTATTACAAAAACCAAATGCATATTAATTACAAACAAGACGAATCTTCTCTAAGACATATTATAAAGAAATATACTACTCCTATTGATCCTAATAAAAAAAATCAAACTTATTATCTATTATAAAAAATTTAAGACGGCCAACCTTATCCTCAAAAATAACAACACACCAACTAAGTCAAAATTACAAAGAACAAACATTATCTATGAGTTCAAATGAGTTTAAATGCGTTCCTCACCAAAAGCGGACTCATAAATAATTACATCGGCTACACAACCACATGTTTATCCAGACGTCTTACGTTACACCTATCTGATCACAGCTCCATCAGAACACATTTAAACACACACTCAGATTTACCCGACACTATTAGGAACATACTAGTAGAAAACACAAATATATTAACTGCATCCACTTGCAAAAAAAGACTAAAAATAATGGAAGCTCTAATAATAAAAAAGAAAAAGCCAACTCTTAACAATATTAACTATGAACAAAGCCATAATGTGCTAACCGTATGTATGTGTGTGTGTGAATGAATATACATATTACCTTACGTCGAAAGTACAACTCGGATTTTTATGTTAAATACAGTCTTCAGGTACTTAAAATGGCGATGAACTGTTGGTTGTAAACGTTGGTATTTTCAAACATTCTGGGTTAACAAATTATTTAATCCTTGAAAATAGCTAAATGTATAGCCGAAAGCGCTCGGATAAAAAATACATTCGGACACGTTTTTAAAAATTTACCATCTGAAAAGAAAAAAATTATTAGATCGCATGAGAAATTGTAAAAAAAAAATAAATCAAAGCACCTTGTATGTCGTATTCAATGAAATGTGCATATATATATATATATATATATATATATATATATATATATATATATATATATATATATATAAAGAGAGTCTTGAATTTTTTATCGTTAGTATTTTCAATAATTCAAAAACCAGAATTTTTTTAAATTTTAACGATCGTACATTTTTCTGTTCGTTTAGTTAAATATTCACTTTGTTGTGTGTGTGTGTGTTGTGTGTGTGTGTGTTTGTGTGTGTGTGTATATGTTTATTCAGTGCTCTTTTTGACAACCAGCAACTGAAAACATAGATAAAAACCGTTTGTTTTGGGCTGGAAACATCTGCACACACTTAACTGAAATGTCGGTGAGAGAAGAAAGGACCGTGGATTTTGAACAACTGTTTTGTAGGCACCTCCACTGAATTTTCGATACCTAAGGTTTAAAATGAATTTTTAAAAATGAAAAAGCATTCTTGAAGAGTTCATTTTAGCTTTAATTGAAGGCAAAATGATTTAATTTACTATTTATTTTACTATTAATATTTCTATATATTCTGGTGTGGTTCAAATAGAAATTATATTGATCGGAATCTCAACTTTTTGGCCGATTTAAGAAAATTTACTTAAGAAGCGGCCATTTTCTTAATTTTAAGAAATTTTATAAACAAAACAAAATTATCGGTTTTAAAAATCTTCCAAAAATATAATATATATTTATTACACGTTATTTGAGTAAAATTAGCAAATTTCAAGTTAAATTAATCTGATTTGAAGTAAACATTACTTATTTATAGCATAAAAAGTAATATACAAGCATTTCTTAACGACGGCTCCTGTTTTTTTTTTCCATCTTTATTGATCCATCGATAATTTTCAAGGTACCTACCGTAGTCGGGATCTTCGATCAGTTTGGAATTCAGAGTTTTCCTTCTTTTAGATCGGTTGCTATCCAAGGCTATAGAACCAGTCTGTTAAGGAATCGACCGTAGTCGGGATCTTCGAGCCAAAGCGAACGATCCTTTCCTTAGCTGGATAGTATGTTCTTCACCAGAGCTACATAAAGTTTGGAATTCAGAGTTTTCCTTCTAGATCGATTGCCATCCAATTCTATAGAACCTAGTCTGTTAAGGAATCGACCGTAGTCGGGATCTTCGAGCCAAAGTGAACGATCCTTTCCTTAGCTGGATATATGTTCTTCACCAGGGCTACATACAGTTTGGAATTCAGAGTTTTCCTTCTCCTAGATCGGTTGCCATCCAAAGCTGTCCTATTATTTACCCATAGCTGGAGGGTGAAGATATAGATTCTTACCTTTCCCAAGGGTATTAACTCGTAAGTAAATGTAATAAACTCAACTGGATTTCAAACGCAGCTCTACCGATTCCACAACCTGAAGAGCGATGCATTACTACAGCGTACCAGTCTAATAAATAGATTCACTTTTCTAAATCCAAAACTAGAAGTCAACGAAAAATTGTACTAACATTCCTAAGTACTCATAGCAATTCCCAGATAATGAAGCAAAAAGGAATCTGTGGAAAGCCATAATCGCCGATTCCGGTTTTGTTTCAATGAATTCTTGAACGGTTTCTTTATGATTATCTCGATATTGTAAACGCCTGGTTGTGCATTCTACTTTAAAATCTTTATCTTTTAAAAAAAAAAAAAAAAAGTACATTTATTATTTTCATTTCTTTCTTTAAAACCTGGTCCACCGTTTCGTTGGCCCAGTTCCATATTAGCAAGTTAAATACATAGCAACGTTTGTGATAGATCAGCATGTTAAATTACACATTGTTTGTCAGTATAGATGGTTGGGGGGGTGAGGCTCGGTAAAATTCTGTTTTTCTTGTAGTTTATAAAAACAACCGCATATTTCTAAATCCACTATAAATATTTAAATAATACATGTTTGGCCAAGCAGAGTTTAGACGTTTCAACTTCTTCCACTGTTGTTGACACATGCCAAGGAACCTGTATACATAACGATCAGATCTTTCTCCCTTGACGTCTCCTGATGTAAATATATGTCAGGAGTTATCTATATTCTACTGGGACACCATGACGTAAGCGAATTTTGATGAGCGCGCGTAGAACATTTCCTGATCTTTAGCGCTTAAAATATCTTATCAATATGCAAGAAAGTGTTTTCTCTGTGTGAATGTCTCTACTAATCGTCTGTGAATAACTGCTACGTATTAAAATAGTATATGGTGATATCTTCTTCTTCTTCTTCTTCTTCTTCTTCTTCTTCTTCTCCTCCTCCTCCTACTTCTCCTCCTTCCCCTCCTTCTACTCCTCCTCCTGCTTCTCCTCCTTCTCCTTCTTATCCTTCTTCTCCTCCTCCTCCTCATTCTCCTCCTTCTTCTTCTACAAGGTTCTCCTCCATTTTCGTTCTTATCCTTCGTCTTTCTCTCCTCCTCTCCTCCTCCTTCTTTCTTCTTCTTCTTCTTTTCTTCCTCAAGTTCTAGGATTCTTCTTATCCTTCTCCTCCTCCTCCTCCTCATACTTCTCCTCCTTCTTCTTCTACTCCTCCTCCTCCTGCTTCTCCTTCTTATCCTTCGTCTCCTCTCCTCCTCCTTCTCCTTCTTCTTCTTCTTCTTCTTCTTTTCTTCTTCTCCTCCTCCTCCTCCTCCTTCTTCTTTTTTTTCTTCTTCTTCTTTTATGGGTCATGTCCCTTCAGGACGTTAGAGATCATGTCTCTCCGCAATTTCCTGCCATCTTGTAGTTCTTACCTACCAGATGTCCTGTGAGTGACAGATTTTCTAAGCCGTCTTTCTTCGTTATACGCTCTTGAAATTTCAATTCTCTTTCTGATATTAAGTACCCCTTTTGTTTCTATTTTCTCTAAAAATTCGTCGTTGCTGAGTTCAAAGTAATCTCAGCATTCTTCAGTATAAGCACATATTCTCTTGCCTCAAGTCACTTCTTCATCTGTGAAGAGATTGTCGAACCTTCGCTTTGCTTAGCTTTTCCAAGGCATCTTTCTCTATCCCAATGTACCTTCAGGATTTCGATGTCGCATATTGCGTCCTCTGGTCTCTGTCTACATTTCTGAGATGAGGTATTATGTACACTATTTACATTATTCGGACTATTGTCCTCATCTTTGTCGCCATATTTATTACAACGTTTCATCCTTTCAGTATCTGTCTATATTTCTGAGATGAGGTATTATGTACATTATTTACATTATTCGACTATTGTCCTCATCTTTGTCGCCATATTTATTACAACGTTTCGGCCTTTCAGTATCTGTCTATATTTCTGAGATGAGGTATTATGTACACTATTTACATTATTCGGACTATTGTCGCTATATTCATTACAACGTTTTGGCCTTTCAGTATCTGTCTATATTTCTGAGATGAGGTATTATGTACATTATTTTACATTATTCGGACTATTGTCCTCATCTTTGTCGCCATATTTATTACAACGTTTCGGCCTTTCAGTATCTGTCTATATTTCTGAGATCAGGTATTATGTACATTATTTACATTATTCGGACTATTGTCTACATCTTTGTTGCCATATTTATTACAACGTTTCAGCCCTTCAGTATATGTCTATATTTCTGAGATGAGGTATTATGTACACTATTTACATTATTCGGACTATTGTCCTCATCTTTGTCGCCATATTTATTACAACGTTTCGGCCTTTCAGTATCTGTCTATATTTCTGAGATGAGGTATTATGTACACTATTTACATTAATCGGACTATTGTCCTCATCTTTGACGTCATATTTATTACAACGTTTCGGTTTTATTACAACGTATCGAACTGAACACTTTATTTCGCTCACTGGTGTAGACTGTTCTAGTTCCACGTGCCATGTTTCCTTTTGCTGACAGCCGTACGTTCTATCAATTCTGAAATTTATACTTAGTCCTTTCTTCTCACTTTCCTTTACTAGCTTATGTAGGTGTAGTTGTAGTTATCTTTGTGTGTCTGCTGTCAGTACTGTGTCATCTGCATATCTCAAGTTGTTAAGATTGTGGCCGCCTGTAATTAAATCTGATAAGACTTCTAATTCTTTCATAATCGCCTCACAGTATAGGTTGAATAAGTCCGGCGAGAAGACACATCTTTGTCTCACACCTCTTTCTATTTTTTCTATTTACTGAATTCATTTTCTATCCATATTCAGACGGTTTGTTGCCAGTATAAATTATTATACTCTTCGGAAATATGTTGAGTTTAACGAGCAGTTGCAAGAGTTCTGAAATTATTTTCCACCCTACAAAACGTCGAGAGCATCTCGCTACTCTATCGCTATTTCCATAGCATGTGTTCTGAAAGGCTGCATTCCTTGGTCTCACAAGCCCTGACTTTTGCTACTAAGACCCATCATGACACCTACACGATGTTGAGTCGTAAGAAAAACAAGAAGTGAATTTCATTAGCTTATGTAGGAAAAGAAATGGTTAACTGTAGACTTGAAGAGGTCGAGATTGTAGTGTTTGGGAAAGCATCCTACCGGGTGTCTGTTCCACAAAGCAGCAGTTCTTGAGAAGAAACTGTCCGGGTGGGACTTCCTCCTTACTAATGGAATACGAAGGGAATCTTACTTTGTGCAACAAACTCCCGGTAGGATGTTTTCCCAATCACTACAATCTTAACCTCTTCAAGTCTACGGTTAACCGTTATCTTTTCCTTTTATATTCCAGTAGTATGAAGTATGTTCTATTCAGACAGCATCTTCCCTTCGTATTCCATTAGTAAGGAGGAAGTCCCATCTGGACAGCTTCTTCTCAAGAACTGCTGCTTTATAGAATAGACTTCTGGTAGGTACCTTTCCTACATAAGCTAATGCACTTCACTTTTTGCCTTTTCTTGCCTTCATATAACACCATGCAGTAAGCCTCTACCTTGGGTGACTCTTGAGCCTTGTATTGAGTTAACATAAGTATAAAAAAACTTTTCTCATTAAAAAAAACATACAGTATGAGATAGTGGCGAACGCGGATGGAATTTGAACTTGGCACTCCCGTTTCTCGTGCCGAGCCCCCAATCCATTACACCACCCGCACATCCAATGCATACGCCTTCGCACAGCTATACTTGTAGAAGTATGAAACCATCTCTCAGCTCCAGTTAATCGCAGCGCGGGTTGAGATCTCTGTTATCAAGGAGAAGACTGGTTGGGCGTCGCGCAAACAACCCCACCCTCTAAAGTGAAGTTGTGACCCTATACTCCACAGGGAGGATTTTACATGACTTATATACGTTCATAACACAGTATAATCAGAATTTGGTGGTATTTCGTAAAAACGCAAATGGTAATATTAGCCGTTTCCTTATAAGGAAACATTCGTTATTATTATTGTCGGTTGAAATATATAAATTTGTTCTATTAAAAGATTTTTTTCAGAAAAATAGATAACTTAATCCACTATTGATTTTTGACTAGTTTACCATTTTTAAATTCTTTTTATTGCATTTTATTCTTGCAATCAAGTTGTTTTACATTCTGCAGACTTAACAATTAGCTATCAGATATAAAGAAATAGATATTGGAATTTACATCGATGGAAATCCCTCTTGGGTTAAAAAAAAAAGCTTTAAGAATTTGGCCACGGATACTAAGTCAGTTAAATTTTTTACAGATGACAAATATATTTGCCCAAATCAATTTTTGGGGAATCGAAACTAAATTCTTGTAAATCAGAAGTAATTTTTTTAAATCAATTATGAAGTTTTGTAAATGAAAACTAATATATTTTTTTTATGAGAAAAAGTTTTTTTTCCTTATTTCATTTAACAAAGATGTCATTAGCTTGCACCGGAAACGTTTAGGGCGAAAACAGCCTATAAGTTTTAAAACTCTACCAAAAAAAGTTTAAAAAGTATTTTTTTTTAAGTGATATTTGGCTACCCCACCCCACGAGGGTTACATATGGCACAAGGCCGGGTTTAACGTGGGATTTCCGAGCCCGTAGGCTCGGCCAAAAATATTCCCTCTTTGAACACGCATAAACGGGTTCAGGGGCAGTCAACCACCCCGAACGCGACTCTGCCCTTCGGCGAAGATCCGTCCGGGTTCCTCTCCGGTCGACTTTTACTTAGCCCGGAGCTTTTTAATTTCAGTACTTTAAAATTATTTTTAAAACAAATATCTGGTCTATATTTCAGATAATCTTCCTATGTTTACACCTATCCTTAAATAATTGGCAATTTATTAATGCATATATATATATATATATATATATATATATATATATATATATATATATATATATATATATATATATATATGTGTGTGTGTGTGTGTGTGTGTGTCTGTGTGCCTATTCTTTTAGAGGCGGTATTACCCACCAAACGTTTTTTTTAATTAATAGTTAAACTTTTTTTTTCTTCAGAAAAAATATATAATTTAATTTTTTTAAATTTTGATTTACCAATTTTTTTATTTGCTTTTGATTTATTAACGACTACGTTTATTCTATAAAAAAAAAATTACTTTTATTCGGTAAAAAATTTACATTCCCCCCTCCCCACCAAAAAACGGTGCATATTCGATATTGAATAAACCAAGCGTGGATATGTCCCTAAAAGTCACCGATGTAACCTCGCGTCGAATTACTTAGTTAACGGAAATAATAATGAATAAAATCAAGAAATTCTTCACCTTTTATTAAAGTGCTAAACTAAACCGTAAACTTAACGTTTTAAAAACCGGGCATCGAGTACCAAAAAGAAATTGTCGCTTTTAAGATAAAGAATTTAACCCTGATTATTGAGGAAGGGCTAATTTGATAGAATGCCAACGTTCAAACAGTCTCAGATCTTTGATGCCGACCACAATTTCCTGAGAAAGATCTGTCTTCTTTCTGAAGTGAGTCTGACAACCAATAGGCTTTGATTTCATCACTTTAGGGATAGAATGCGGTCAGATATGAAAGATAAGGAAGGAGCAGACTTCGTATTCTGGTTGTCCTTGATAATTTCAAGTGATAACAAGTTAACGGTACAGGATGTGGTCAACATATACATATAATTATATATACATATTTATATATATATACATTTTATATATATATATATGTATATATACATATATATATACATGTATATATATATATATATATATATATATATATATACATATATACATATATATATATATATATATATATATATAGATAGATAGATAGATAGATAGATAGATATAGATATATAGATATATATATACGTGTGTTTTATCTTGTCACACATCTTTTAAGCGAGTACATTTAAATAAAACCAGCGAAAGAAATGAACTGCCTTCATTACATTCTTTGCACAAAATAGCATCATTATCCATTTGAAAATTTCATGGATTCCTGGCACTCAAAGTAATTTTTAGTCTGGCACAAGGCCACCTATATAGAGTTACTTTGGGAAACAGACTCCCGTGGGAATGGTTCCCTAAGAGTAACCATAATCTATCTTACGCAATCCGCACTTATTCTTATTCTTCCTCTAGTGTCCATACAACAATCCTCTAATCCAATAATCCTCTTCCTTGCGTGGATTTGTACATTAGCATATAATATATACAGAGGGTAGAGTTTGGCTGAAGAGCCCCAGGTATTTTCTAAGGTAAGTGTATATTTTCATAAGAAAACGACGCCATAGGCTTGTACGCTGCAACACGTGGCAGCTGGATGGAAGAGGCAGGTTTAATCTAGTGGCCTGTGTAAAGGGAGCGACTGCTGAGTTTGACTCCTGTTAGCTGACTACTTTCGTCACCCTATGTCACTAAGCGGTCGTCCCGTGACCCACGTGACTCATTTCGACCAAAAGAAGAGATTCTTTTCCCAATTAAATTTCTTCAAAATGATGACGTTATCATCAAGAATTTATCTAATGTGGACAGGGAGTTGTGTATGATCTCTTGTCTGATCTCAGTACAAAAGAAAAAAAAATGCCACCCGCTCACATATACATGTGTTTGAGTAGATATCTTTGTTTTTTTGTTGTTTTGGTTTGGGTAATTTTTTTTTTTTTTTTTTTTTTTTTGAAAAGTCAAATTAATGCACATTATTTACATTATTTGGACTATTGTCCTCATCATTGTCGCCATATTTATTAGAACGTTTCGGCCGTTGTACGCTCCGGCCTTCTTCAGATGGTTGGAATGTCGAACTTAAACCTTTATTTCGCTCACTGGGGTAGACTGTTCTAGTTCCACGTGCCATGTTTAATGGATGTCAGTTATCAGTTATCTCCTGTTAATTCCCCTCCCCAAGTTCTCCACTACCTTAACCAGGTATTGAACTCACACTCTTTGGGTCCTGTCACTTGATCTAGCTAACGCCTTCATCCACTGTGCCACTGTCCTTGAGGATATCTGTGTATACCTATCGGTCTCGAGGTAGAACTTATATTCCTTGTTCTAGTCAGAGAAGCCATGTTTAGGCGCCAATTATCTTATATAAGAAATATACATCTTTTGCTTGGGGCATTTCGGTATCTATCTCTACGGCTATAAAAAACAGATGCTGTAGAACAGGCTCCTTATTGTCTACTTGGAATTCCCTCTCAATGGAGTGTCTAATCTGAAATAATATTTCAATAATGTTAGACAACTGTTTCACAGGCTGAACAACGTTAATAAGAAGCATCTTTCCTACGAAAGATTATTCTTCGAGATCATTGACCGAACGTCAGAAAGAAATGAACGAATAACAATGCAACAACATGTTTGGATTGATGAGTACAGCTTGGTTTTATCGATTTTTCTTGCCTTGATTCACTTGTGTCTTTTGGTTAGTATTTAATTTGGTTTGATTTGGTTTGTTTTGTTTTACAACATATCAACCTAAACGGGTTATTTAATGCCATCATTTTTATTACTGGTAATATTTTTTTCTTCAAAAATGTACTGCTGGTAATTTTTTTTTCTTCAAAAATGTACTGCTGGTAATATTTTTTTTCTTCAAAAATGTACTGGTGGTAATTTTTTCAAATATGCATTGCTGGTAATAATTTTTTTTTTCAAAAATTCATTGCTAGTTATAACCTTTTGCAGATATGTATTGATGGTATTAAAATCTATTTTTACACTTTCATAGTTAACTCCCAGTTTTTTGGGGGGGGGGGGGTAACTATTTGCCCATAGCTGGGCCCCTAACAGGTGCTACCACCCCAATTCATTGTGGACCTGGGAACACCAGCAATCAAGAGGTGGTTCTACGCTCCTCAAAACCTTCTGATCAGAGACCTTGTTGCTGGATAGTATTTACATTAGTCGGACTATTGTCCTCATCTTTGTCGCCATTTTTGTCACAACGTTTCGGCCGTTGTACGCTCCGTCCTTCTTCAGGTGGTTGGAATTTCGAACTGAACCCTTTATTTCGATCACTGGGGTAGACTGTTCTAGTTCCACGTGCCATGTTTTTGATGGATGTCAGTTATCAGTTATCTCCTGCTAATTTTCCCTCTGAAAGTTCTCCACTGCCTTAACCAGGTATTGAACTCACCTTCTTTGGGTCTGTCACTGGATCTAACCAACGCCTTTATCCACTGTGCCATGTGTCCTTGAGGAGCGTACAACGGCCGAAACGTTGTGACAAATATGGCGACAAAGATGAGGACAATAGTCCGACTAATGTAAATACTGTACATAATACCTCATCTCAGAAATATAGACAGACTCTTGTTGCTGGATGTAGTTTACATTTGGGGAGAGGGCTGTTACCCCTCTGCAGAGATGCAGTCGGCGTCTCCTGAAACCTCAGTCGACAAGTCGAGGTTAGCATTTGAGTCTAGATATTAAAACCAAAATTTTGAACACGGTTTTTTTTTTTGGTGGGGGGGGGTATAGGTGTTGTTACTTTCTTTAAGAAAATGCTTTTCCTCAAGCTAAAAGCTGACTCAAACAAATTCTTCCAAATGTATTTTCTTTATTGATTTCACTCTGTACCAGTATTGTTGATTTTCTACTCGAGTTTCAAATAGGCATAGATTATTCACTGGGTGCTCAAGACTGATGGTCTTGTACCAGGTGAGAGTAAGTTTAGCCAGTAAGTATGGCGCTAGAAGCAATTTAGAAACTAGCGGCGTAGAGGGTCTTTCTTTACAATATCCGTATTGTGACCAGGAAAGGAAGGTATGTCTAACCCAACGTTGCCTAGCAACCACTCTTGAACATTTTGTCATAACTGTTACTGATTTGGTCAGACGTTTTTTGGGGGTTTTTTTTCTTTTCTTTTCTTTTCTTTTCTTTTCTTACTTTCTCTTTTTCTCAAATTTATTGTTGTTCTCTAAGTCCCCAGTCCCTGGTCCACCGTTCACGATTTCTGTCTGCATACTGACTTTTCTTCTTCTTCTTCTTCTTCTTCTTCTTCTTCTTCTTCTTGCTGCTGCTGTTGTTGTTGTAGTAGTAGTAGTAGTACTAGTAGTAATGCTGGTGGTGGTCGTTCATTGTTTATGGCCGCGATAAAAAAGGCAAGTTTTGTCCACAAAAATGGCTGAAATTGTCACAGATAAAAAAAAAGGAGTGTACCGTCGCGCATACACATACATGGTTGTGTACACATTTATATAAGTACCACCAGAGATTCGCATATGTCTTTGAATTAGGTAATTCGCAGAAAAAAAAGAGTATAACATGATGAAAAAAGTTACCAAAACTTAATAAAAACAAAGTTTTATCGTCAAAATAGTTCCTATCAAAAGGAAAGACGAAATTATTTTTTTAGTTATTTTATTAAATTGTTTAATCCTTTCTGGTATATTCGAAATTTTAGTTAAAAATCTTTTCTTGCGTCAGCGGTGTGGGGAGGGGTAGAGATTAGTATAAGACATTTTAAATGGTCACGTGACCGAATGGTTAGAACTTTCTGACCATATGTCCCGGGTTCGAATCTCACCTTAGTCGATTTGTCATGAAAGGGGAGGCAATCTCAGCGTGTGGCACATTTGGAAAGCTCCAGAAAACTAGACCTCGGCTTGACCCAAGCCTTGTGAGTGAAATTCGATAGACGGAAACCTTCGGTGCCGTCGATGTCTGCGCTAGCACGAAGCCACAAGTCATCGTGACCGAAGGTTTGAGCGTGCTAGCCTTGTTCAGACTGTTGATCATACAAGTTTATACTGCTCATCTTAGTTCCAATATAAACCACAGGTTGGCGTCTGCAATAGGGATTGGCTAGCCTCCCTAGCAGAAAGGTATCCTCGAATATGAGTGGCCAGCAATCATATATATATATATATATATATATATATATATATGGATGTGTTGGATAGTAAATCTACAAAAACGCACATATACTTGCACGTACGCATAAATATATTTCTTCCTTAGGTGTTATAAATACAGTGCTCATTGTTATGAAACAGAGCTAGAAGTATATATTAGTGGTTATACATAATATCCAACGTTAATAGTTTGTCTCGGAGTTAAGTGCAGAACATATTTGCACCTGAAGATTACATCAAACCCCGATTCATGCTGTCGATGTTGGATATTATGTATATTTACTAATATATATATATATATATATATATAGAGAGAGAGAGAGAGAAAGAGAGAGAGAGAGAAAGAGAGAGAGAGAGAAAGACATGTGTATGATAAAAATATATATATACGCACATAGTTCTGTAGGTGTTGATCAAACACAAATGTGCTTGAGCAGGTGTCTGCAATGAGGATTAGCTAGCCGCCCTAGTGAACTACTTCGAAAAAAGCGGTGGAAAATAGGTATTAGATTAAGTTCTCTTCTAGCGTCCAATTTCCGGAACTTTTGACCATCTTTTCATGCTGTTGGTCAAAAAGTACAATTTTTTTTATTTTCAAATGGCATTAAAAGCGTTTAGTTTTAACTAATTTCATTAAAATAGATAATTTTTATTGTAACGTGAAAACTACCCATAATTTACATTATTCGGGCTATTGTCCTCATCTTTGTCGCCATATTTATCACAACGTTTCGGCCGTTTTACGCACTGACCTTCTTCAGGTGGTTGCAATGTCGAACTGAACCCTTTATTTCGCTCACTGGTGTAAACCGTTCTAGTTCCACGTGCCATGTCTAATGGATGTTAGTTATCTGTTATCTCCTGCTTAATTCCCCTCTCCAAGTTCTCCACCGCCTTAACTGGCTATTGAATTCACATTCTTTGGGTCCTGTCACTGGATCTAACCAACGCCTCTATCCACTGTGCTATGTGAGGACACATGGCACATTGGATAAAGGCGTTGGTTAGTATTAATGCTTTTTATAAATTTTGATTATCTTTGTATATTTTTACGTGTTACTACGTTTATATGTTTATTCGTTCTGAGTAAATAGTTTACATAACTTCTGTGTTTTACTTTCTTGTCTGTTTTCTGTTTCTATTTTGTTTTAGTTCTATTTTTTATTTTCGTAGCAAGATTTTTTTTCATGTAACGTCGGCCATTTTGGTTTAATCGTTAAACTTGTTAATTTTACGTATTTTGTTTCCCTGGTTTTCTAAAAAAAGACCTTTTTTATATTACATTTTTCTGGGTTTTTTTTTATGCGTCCAACCGTTACTTCATTTGAACCAAATTTTTTTGTGTTGTTAAATTTGTTATTTCTTCATTTTGAAGAAGGTCTTTTGTGTTTTTGTTTATTGTGTGTAAAATTCATTTTTTCTGTAATTATCTTTTCTTCTATTTTATAAGTTTGTTTTATTTTCTAATGTTCTGCGTTTTTTTCGAAAAATATTTTTATTGTTTTCCTGGATAAATCCATTTTTTCTTCTTGATTTGGATAATTGTATAGTTCTATTGTTTATTTTACATTTTATTTTATTTTTCCGGCTACCTTTTTCTTTTCCCCATCCCATCCCCCATTATTTCTATATAATTTACAACAAGGAAAAAAATTTACTTACCCGTGTAAAAATTTGTCGCTGAACGAAAAGACACAGTGGTAAAATCACTGTTAAGCCACTAAGAAGAGTAAAGGGTGCAGGCTTCTTCATGTGGGGCATATTCCTACTCACGCCGGAAGATTGTGTGAAAGTAGCGAACAGAGAGTTGATCACCAAAGATTTAATGTTGCGAGCAGTGTACGAAGGCTGGCGTAGGACCAGTGTAGCGATATCCGAGGACCCTCCTCAAGTTATCGGGGGCATCTAGCTGCGTTTCTTTCGCAGTATGGCGAAATAATGGGTGTCTCATACGATAGCCTGACCGGGGGATGTAGGTTTGAGATCATATTGGACCGAAAAGCCTTCCTCTTCATAACTAACTGTCTTGGAAGTAGGGAGACTGAAGTTTCCGGTCATTGTGACTGGCCGCAAACCAGTGTGCTGGAAGTGTGGAGAGGCTGGTCACATCTCTTCTTCCTGCCCAAAGAAGGCCTCTGGAAGTCAGGCTCCGGTAGACCAAGATCCCCTTCTGATCGAGTCTTTAAATTTTGCCACGCCTGTAATGGGCATGCCAGTCTCTGGGACCGGTGTGGTTAAACCCCACGTTGGGTTGAGCTCTCAATCCCCATTCCCAGAAAAGCTTTCGCCCGCTGCTAGTGCAGTTGTGGAGAAGGGATAGGAGGAATGGCTGGTTGGTGGTAAGGTCAGAAGGAAGCGCCAGACAGCGAGGCCTCAATCCCACAGGACTAAAGGCACGGACAGATCACTCCCTCTATCAACGTTAAAGGCGACTCTTCGGCTGCAGAATCTTCATCCCTGAAGGAGTTACAAAAAAGTATGACTCCGGTTTTGAAACGACAGAGAAAATTAAGCTACTCAAAGAGAAAATGGACACCAGATAAAGATTTTCACCATCTAAAAAAACAGCAAACTCCTCGACCTCTACCCCATTATCCCTTACTGCAAAGAAGTATTCTTCCTCTCATTCATCTCCCCCTCAGTAGAGATCCCAGCAACTTCAGACAAAGCCCCTCTTACACTCTTCGTCATGCTCCCAGTCCTTCACCCAGCTTCCAAAAGACAGAGAAGCCCTTCCGTAGAGACAAAAAAGAAAAGGGAAAAGCAAACAAACATGTATACAATTTAGGGGAGGATGTCTTCTGCATTTCCTCGGCCCAAACTAAAAGAGCTCGTGACTATGGAAATAAGATAAATGATCAGAAATATCTCTTGTCCGTAAACAATACGGCGACAAGGATGTGGAAATCCCCCCCACACACACGCACAGAAAAAAAAACTTTCCGGATGCGCAAAGTCTGTTGACGGTATGTGTATGGTCGAGGGTCAAACCCGCCAATTACAGAACGAAGAATTAAAAAAATTGAAACAGTTTTGTTAAGGGAGGGTCCCAGTTTTAGTTCGCCCCTCCCTATATAGAGCGTTAAAACTGACTTATTCCTGCGAGATAAGCGGTCTCTCATGACGGTACCATCAAGACTGAGATGAGCCAAGGATCAAAGGGAGAGGCTGTCGGTATCCTTACCCCGGCCATCTTCAAACCAGTTTCTCAACCCTAATCAGTCTAATAATGACACTCTGGTTAGCAAGTGTGAATGCTCGGAGTCTCGTAGGGCGAGGGTCTCTCGTGACCGTGAAAACATTCTGTTTAGGAGATTTTCCCTCTATTCAGCAAGTACCGTAGAGTGGTGTGAACGAGGAGAAATAGCGGCGACTCGGCTCCGGAGGTGCGTTCTAGCTACGTCGACCGAGTCTTAGTTTGGAGATTCGATGTAGGGCTCTTAGGGTGTCCAAGCTTCCATTATATAGTTTACTCGGATCATAGGCACCTTCGGGTTCGTGTAAACTTAGATAAGCCTAAAGTTAGGATGGCTGGCTACTGAAAATTGAACTCATCATTGTTTGCTGAGCAAGATTTCGAGGACCACTACTACTAATGCTACAACGGGAACTGACAGAGGCTGTGGTTGGGAGTATGTTGTGGGATAAATTAAAATGTAAAATTAGGTCGTTTGCTGCCGAATATAGTCGTCGGCTCAATCTAGATAGATTAGCGGCGCAAAAGGCATGTGAGAAAAAAGTCAATCGGCCAGTGAAATCCCGTGATAGCGGGGAAGTAGCTACGGCAGAGCTGGCCTCCTTGCTTATCAAAAAAGCTCTGGTAGTCAGGGTTAGGTTAAAACGAATGTCTTTCGAGGCAACGAATATGGCCGCTGAATTGTGTGCTGAGAAAATTAGCAATGCATCTCATCGACATATCGCGTGCGTCACATTGCCGTATAATCGGACCGTGACTACAAACGCGGGCATATGTGAAGCTTTTCGTGACTACTTTCAAGATCTGTTCACCAGGGAGCCCGGTTTGAGCCCTGCTCAGTTCGGCGCCTATTTAACCGACTTTCTCTGCCTCGAGGCAGCTGAACCGGCTGGGTGCGAGGGGCCCGTCACAGAATCGGAAATCTGGGAAGTGCTGTAGCAGGTTGACGGGACAAATCTCCGAATTTACATAGTCTACCCTGCGAACTGCCTCAAGTTGGCCTGGATAAATCTCCGGGATTCTTCCCTACGAAGTCTACTCGAGGTAGTCGCCCGTTTTCGTTCATTTGCTGGCATTGATTTACAACAACTGGATGAAGCAGCGGTCTATACCTCAACGCTTAACCAGGATTGTAATCAAGTTGCTTCGCAAGGACAAAAACGATGGGAATGGGACAGGTAACTTTCGGCCTTTAACAATGTTAAATACAGGGTTAAAGATTTTAGCCAAGATCTTAGCCAACTGTTTACAGACTGTCCTCTCTAGCCTGATTGGCTTCGAATAGACTTGTGCTGCGAAGGACAGGACTATTCAGGATAACCTTCATATGGTACACTTGATTATCGAGCAAGTCCACAGTGAAGCTGCGCTGGATAATTTAGATCAGTCCAAGGCTTTCGCTAGATTGGACCATGGATTTCTGGAGGCTGTCTTTTCAGCGGCCTGTTTTGTGTCGTACTTTCGCTCCTGGATCCGACTTTTGTATGCGCCTCCCGGTGAGCTGGGGGAAGTGAATGGGGTTCGATCGGAGCCTTTTGTATTGTCTCGCTCCATTCGACAAGGTTGTACGCTTTCGCTTTTGCTTTACGTTTTGCTTTGGAACCTTTCCTTCGCAAGTTAAAGACGAATCCAGTCCTACGCGGAATTTCCCTGCCTGGTGCTACCACCTCGACCAGGTATTCTGCCTAAGCTGACGACATTTCGGTTCTTGTGTCAAGCAGAGCCGAGAATGACGAAGTCAGCAAATAAATCAGTGGTTATAAGACGGTGACAGGGGCCAAGATAAGACGCGACAAGTTTGTTTCTCTTCCCGGACCTTTCCTCTGGACGCACGGTTTGAGGTGGAGGAGAAATCCAAGTTTGCAGTTCGACTGTGGTTTTGGAGGAATCTTTCCTAAAAGGGGAGGGCGGGAATATGTGCCTCGCACATCTACTCGATTCTCCTTTACCGACTCTCTGTAATTCCACTTCTGTCTACCACACTAATTTCATTAGTAAGACTCTTGTTTTTCTTCTTGTGGGGAGGTAAGTCTGCTAAGATACCGCGGAAGATCTGTTACCTCCACCATTCTGGAGGCGGTCTGGGGTACGCCTAGCGTTGAGCCTCGCCATCATACGCTTCGCATCGCGCTCCTAGATCGAATATGTCACGAATCGGATGAGGAGGGCGAATACTGGAAGGAAGACGACCGTAAGAACTTCCCATCCCTGAGAAGTGTGCACACTCGCGAAGAGCACCCCCAAACACGTTTACCTCCAGGCGAGTGAATGTCGTCTTGCTCTGAAACACCTCTTACAGGCGTCGGACGGCCTCTCCAACATCCAGGCGTTGTCGTGAAAGCCATTATATCATGTGTTAGTTAGGGGATCTGATTGACAACCTCGGTCTTACGAAGCTGGAGGCTCGCTCAATATGGCCGTGGGTGCCCGGATTGAAATGCCTCAATAATGATGAGTCATCACTCACCTGGTAGGCTCCTCCACTGGGTCGGCAAAAGGCTTTGTTCGGCGGGCTTGGGGAAATCTCCAAACTCTGTTTGCTGTGGAGGCGGAGACCTTGGATCACGCTTTCTTTCATTGCAGACTCGTAGTCCCGTTGTGCAAGTTTATTGAAGGCATCATGGTTCGCATGCTGCACAGAAAGTTCTTTGTCCTCGAGGCCAGTTCTATCTGTAGTAATGTTGTACCGCCTTTGACGAAAGCTGAACATTACATGTTCTTTTGTTTACTGGGAGTTATGAGAGTCGGGATTTGGACGACGCGTCAGAAGGAATTCTATTAGGGTGAGAAGTTCACTTCTCAAGTGATCTTGAACTTTAAGCACCTGCTTAAAGTACAAGATTAGGATGGAAAAGCGGCGCCTCCCTTCATCTGAATTTGGCAAAAGGTGGGTGATTCTTGCGCTTTTGTGTCGAGTAAAAAAAGCTGACTTGGAGTGGAACTTTGATGCCGGTTAGACATTTAGGATATTGCTCTGTGTTGAACATTGGCAATCTCAATCGGAATTAGATTAGTCTAGGGTTGTTTTCTGTCTTTTAGTTTCTTCTGTTACGTTAACGTTAGCTAATGAATGTCTGCTCATTGTCCCCTTTTATTTCTGTTCCTATTTTCTCTACTTTAATTCCCTTTCCTCTGTTTAGGTAAAAACAGAGACTTCATTTCTCTGGCGGGGCAACTTTCGTTTCGGGTGTGAGTTTCGTATTTGTTGTTGTGTTTGATTGTGTGGTTGAGTGACTGGTTGGACGAATGAGTGTTTATACTATTATATTATTAAAGCCCCTCATTGATTTCGTCCAGTTATGTTTCTGCCAAATTAAATATTGTAAGGGTTTATAACTAACACTATTTTATTTAGTTTCTTGTAAATAGTTTATTATTCATATTGTAAATAGTTTTTGTAGTTCACATTTTAAATTGTTATTATCCCACCCGACAAACAAGAATTGTACATATAGGAACTAGTTAAGACGTTATAGAGACATTCAGTTATTATAATGATTGTAGTAAGAATGATAAGTAAAAAATCCGTTGATTTGATGTAAGGATTATTGTGGTTCATCTGGGTCAGTGATTGTGGCTAGCAAAGTTTAAATTTAAGACGGAAGGCCGCCCGTTCCCCGTTTTGGCCTTGTGTCAGATTTTGTATATATTATATAAATAAATATTGCAGCCAATACCAGACAAGTTAAACTTGACATCGAGCTGAGATCAAAGTATAGTATCTGTTCTCATCTCTCATGGTAATTTGAATTCGATATTCATTGACCGAGCAGCTAGCGCTAATAGTTAGGCTTTTCTTCACTCCCTGAACATCGATCTGGGATCAAAACGTAGTATCTGTTAGCTTAATCTTTAATGGTTATGGCAATATTAGTAAGGAAACATTCGGCACTCACCGAACAGCCAAGTTACCGTAAGCTGCAATTTATCGAATCATTCTTTTAATAATTTTTTTTAAAAAAAATAGGCTTTTCAAAAGCCAATATTGCTCTTTCCCGCGCTCATGGAGTGGGAAGATCTTTTTCCTAACCTTTTGTTTGAAATTGTTTTTTGGTAATATTTTTTTTTTAAATTTATAGCTGGTAATATTTTTGTTTTTTAAAGTATTGCTGGTAATAATTTTCACCTTCAATAATTTATTACTGGTAATAATTTTTTACAAAGTATTTCTGGTATTAAAACCTATTTTGACACTTTAATAGTATTTTGACCCCAGTTTGGGGAGTTAACTATTTGCCCATAGCTGGGACCCTACCACTCCAGGTCAGTGTGGACCTAAGAACACCAGCAATTAAGATGTGGTTCCACACTCCTCAAAACCTCTTGATCAGAGGCCTTGCTGTTAGACGTAATTTATCGTCTTACCCAGGACGCGGATGTAGTTTATCGTCATACCCAAGACGATGCTTGAAATTGTATGGAACGTTAACATTTTGATTATGTCATTTTTATCTCTTCGTATTACCTGTGCTATCGATTTTAGGTGTTGCTGCTGTTGGAAGTCTTCCGATAACGTAGTTTAAAAGGCAAACCTCGATGATGTCTGTAAATACATGATAATAACTCCACTGTAAATTAGTTCTATAGTTTATATTAGTCTTACATGAAGAAGAAAAGACATTATGACAAAAAAAATTTGGAGATCATAAGACATTGTAATAGATACTATTTTAAATCATTCAGAAAAACTAAGTTGATGTAGTTGTTCGTACTTGTAAAATCCGAGTGATATTAGCCCCAGTTAAAAAAAAAAAAGGTTGTTTTTTTTTATTTTGGAAAAAGAGATGTTCTAGACAGGATTATGCAAACTTTGTATTGTAGAAAACCAAAACAGAAAACTGTACATTCATATCTTATTGCTAGCCACTCGTACCCGAGGACTCCCGTCTACTAGGGCGACTAGCGAATCCCTGTTGCAGACTCATGCTCAGGCAGATCTTTTTTTTTTGTTCAACGCCCACATCTATACTGAGCGAACCTTAAATAGAGTTTCTGTGAGAGAGTGCATTATCTGGCGTGATCACCAGCCTGAACAAGGCCAATACGTTTAAACCCTTGGTCACGATGACTTGGGACTTCATGACAATCATCGACGTCTCCCAAGGGCTTCGTCAACCCAATTTTACTCACAATGCTTAGGTCAACCCGAGGGGATGGTTTTTCAGTCATTTTTCCAAAGGTACCGCACGCTAGAATAGTCTCTCCCAGACCGATTACATCAAGAGGTCACCGTCCTTAGAAATCAATTAAATGTTCGATTCGAATGATCAGGAAGCGAACGTTCCAACCACTCGGCCACGTTCCCATACTAAGCATTAGTTGGAAATTTTAATGCTACCTCAAGTATTATTGAACGTCACTGCTCCTTTGATGATAAAACGACGTCAGCCTTTGAAATGGAAGCCTCAAACAGTAATTGGGAACTCTTGTTAAATTTTAAATATGAGCTCTGGTAAAAAAAAAATAAAAAACATGGAATGACAACAGCAAAAATTGCAATATGAGCTCTGGTAAAAAAGCATGCAATGACAACAGAAATTTTGCGATATGAGCCCTGGTAAAAAAAAAAAATCATGCAATGACAACAGCAAAAATTGCAATATGAGCACTGGTAAAAAATGTGCTGAAGACATTAAGTTTATAAGTCCTAGAAATTCATACGAAGATTCCCATAAGGACAAACGGCACAGTTTATAAAGTCGTTAGTTAGATCCAGTGACAGGACCCAAAGAGTGTGACGTTCAATACCCGGTTAAGGCAGTGGAGAACTTTCAGAGGTGAATTGACAGGAGATAACTGATACTTGACATCCATTAGACATGGCACGTGGAACTTGAACAGTCTACCCCTGCGAGCGAAATAAAGTGTTCAGTTCGACATTCCAACCACCTGAAGAAGGCCAGAGCGTACAACGACTGAAACGTTATAATAAATATGGGGAAAAAGATGAGGACAATAGTCTGAATAATGTAAATAGTGTATATAATATAGATAGATACTAAATTTTTCTTATAGCAAAAGATATTCAATCCTAAACACGTGATTTGAACATCCCACGAAAGACCGGAACACGTGGTATAGCACAGATACCTTTATAAAGTTAGGATATTCAGGTTCTACTTTGAATAGGATGACAGGCTTCTTGTAACAAAGCTGGCGACATCAGTTAAGAAAATAGCCCTCTTAAACTCGCAAAAGCCACGAAAGACACCTAGATATAACATCCACGTTCTTACAGATACAACGAATCCCTGTTGCAGAATCATGCTCAGGCAGATCTTTTTTTTTTTTTTTTTTTTTGTTCAACACCCACATCTATACTGAGCAGACCTTAAATAGTTTCTGTGAGAGAGTACCTTATCTGGCGTGATCAATAGCCTGAACAAGACCAATACATTCAAACCCTTGGTCACGATGACTTGGGACTTCATGACAACAATCGACGTCTCCCAAGGGTTCCGTCTACCCAATTTTATTCACAATGCTTAGGTCAATCCGAAATTATAATTCCATGATAAACTCGTTGAAATCGATCCCCCCACCACTAAATCTTGACGAAAACAACACAGAAGAATCAAATAATAGTCTTCATTAGTCAAAGCACGTGTGACCTTTCCAAGAACACTTGGACGTAGAAAGATGATCCTGTGGTGCGACAAACCAGAGTTGAAAAATAGGATTCAAGGCGGGCACAGGCTGAAGCGGAAATAAAAAATAGAAAGGAGAATGCCAAACGAGAAACCAATGTCTCCGGCTAATTTGAATCCAAATTAATGAATCTAAACAGCATAGAGAATGTGTTTAAACATGGAGAAAAGTGAACAATCACGATAACATCATGCAATCGAAAGCAAATCAGAAGAAATGTCCTGGTCTCAATAGACACTTTTAATCACATTTCAACCTTGACCATACCACAACTAAAAATACGCTCGAAAATAAAAAATATATGTACCAATATATAACGAATCATTACAAAGTATGTATCCAAACATAAACAATAGAGAACTTACCGATAGTGAAGTTAATAAAGCTATAAAAAATAAGAGCTTCTAGAATTAGAAATGCATCCCTAACAATTGGGGTTTATATTAAAACAAAAGCGTAGTCCTCATAACTCAAACACAAAGAGACGTATTTCAATTGAATCCATTATGGTGAAAATACTAAAGAACATTGTATTTACTAGGCTCCTATCATTTTAGGAAAGCCACTCACCACAACTCAGATGGTTTTCGTTTTAGTAATGGATGTAATCATGGTATATACCCGGTCTAACAGCAAAATTGTCCAAGTTGTGTAACGGCAAAATTGTCCAACTGTTAGACTAAGCTCTGAACCGTTGTATCTTAGAAATGATTAAAGATATCTTACTGGGATACTCCAAGGTTTTAATAACAATACTGAACTCTATTTTGGGCAATAAGAATGTATAATTACTCACCAAGCTTAACTGAAGAATCGCGTTGAAATCGATCATAAGCTAAAATGACATGTTCATCATAAATTAATCATAGATAAGGATCGGAAGCTCATGAAGGATTGAAATAAAGTTCAAATATATATATATATATATATATATATATATATATATATATATTATTCCAGGATCATTTTCCAACTTATTCAAAATGATCTTCGCCCGCTCTAACCTTCTAACTTTCTGTCCTAGAGTAACAAGGTGCCTCACAGGTTTCACGTACGATTTCATTTTCAAGACTTTTTCACTGCTTTTTGGAATGTCATAGGTGAAACGCCTCTCTCATGTGCCAAACATCTTATGGATTGAGTTGGATCTTTTCTAATTAATCTCTTTAGCTCTAAGTTGAAATGATGATCCCTCTTGCTGTTGTGACATCCCGATCCAGTTTTCCTCTCTACTGTTCTCTTTTAAACTTATTCGCCGTTCTCTTGATGGTTCTTGAATGGACTTTGAGGATGGAAGCCAGACTATGAATTTTGGTACCATTATTGAAGGCCTGAATGATCTTTTTCCTCTCACCAATATTAAGTTGGGAAAACAAAGTGGGCCTAACACAAAACGATTTTGACCTTATTTTTAAAGGTTTTTCAGTAACTGTTATGACAAATGGTGTCAAGATGGCTAAACGTCTTATCTGAAAACCTGGAAAAATGAAACCCAGTTAATTTAGTTGTTTTTTTTTTTTTTTTTTTAAATATTCAACATTTTGTGGGATGGACAATTTTGCTGTTACACCATGTCATCAAACAACTCCAGGAGATATCCAACAGAAAATTGTATAGCCACTCATTCACTTTTGGCAGATAAAGAGAGACGGATCCAAGCGTTTGAGAAGAAATGCATGGGAAAATTCTCTGGCATTTTCTATTGTGAACAAAAAAAAATAATGAGTTTGTGCGGAAAGGGATTGAAAGTTTTGTGGACCACCAGGAACTTCTTCTTGCCACTGTCAAACAGAGAAAAATAACGTGGTTTGGACGCATTGCAAGACACGACAGCCTGTGCAAGACCATCATGCAAGGCACCGTTGAAAGTGGACATAGGAGAGGACGGCAACGTAAAAACTGGTTGGACAATGTCAAACGATAGACTGGTATGACTGTACCAGAACTGCTGATGGCTGCCGTTGATAGACCGTTGTGGAAAAAGAGTTAACGTGGCTTCTGCATTCGGATCCGCCCTACAAACTACAAAAGTCAAGGGGATTATGATGATAGCTACTGAGTCAACCACACAGCAGCATATGACGAAATCAATGAAGCCATCTTCTTCTCAAAAATCGCCTTCAAAATGACCCCTATTTGAATAGAAGTATTATATATGTCTGGAATTGGCAACGAAAGAAATAACAGTATGCGGAATAATTAAATATTAAACAGTTCAAAAACCTCGGTGTATGGAATAACTATAATAAATTTATTATTAGAGATGAGAAAATTAAACATATAATAGGCTACGCTAGGTGTAGTTCCGCCCAACAAGGCCAGTTACTACAGAACCAAAACATTAACTTGAATAGCCTTGTCAGATCGAAACTTCCAATGGATGTCATGCCTTGTACCAAACTCGTTCAGAAATATCTAACCTGTCAGGTGCATACAACCGCTTTTTCAAAATGAAAACTGTAGGCCTTAACAAGGATCATCCTTCATGGAAACATTATGGATTGGCGCTACAGACTCACAAAGGACTGTACAAAATAAGATCACTTGAGAATTTTCAGGAGTGGCAACAACCAAAATGAAAAGCCAAATGTATTTAAGGGAAACAAGAAATGCAAGAGAACGTGTCGGGTGAAAATGTATTAAAAAGAACAATGAAGATAGTCGGCCAAACAATAGGTCAAGAGACCTTCAAGCTATCGAAGAAATTTACATAAATACGTGCTTAATTAATTATGTACTGCTTATTCTGAAACGCAGGTGTTACTCTAATCTTCCCGTTTCTGGCCGGTCATAAATATCTCCCTGTAAATCTGTTATAGAACGTTAATGGTGTGAATTTTAATTCATTAGAAGAAAGACATTTTCGAAAGACTGCGATCGGATAAAGAAAAAGTCCTAACAAATGAGTCCATTTTTACCGTCTGCTAAGTGATTCTTTCAAAATAGTAGTTCTGTTTGTATATTATCGTTCTTTCGTCTGTCTGAAAAGTTTTTGTTGGAATGACGTCATTGCCAGGCGCTAGTGGAGACGGTAAATATGCATAGGTATCATTATGAAATGGACAAAGTCCGACAATTATTTTAAGACATTTTTATGTTTATACTTTCTTTTTATAGATAAAAATATTTGAGAAAATGCTCTGTTTATAATAAACAGTATTAATAACATTTACCGGCCTGAATGTCCGAGAAATTTTCATAGAAAATATTCGTTCTCCGAGAGGAATCGAACCTGTATCCTATACGGAACCGTCATTTAGGCTGGCGTGCCTTAACCGATCGAGCCACGTTCGATTAGCAAAGTCGGTTTTACTGTTTTTAAACTTCAATCTTCCATGAATCTCTCTCGTACATTCATATCTGCTCAAAGCGTATCCAAATGTAAACAAATGACGTCACACATTATTAAAAAATGTATAAACATAAAAATGTCTTAAAATAATTGTCGGATTTTGTCCATTTCATAATGTGTGATGTCATTTATTTACATTTGGATACGCTTTGAGCAGATATGAATGTACGCGAGGGATTCACGGAAGATTGTACTTTAAAAACAGTAGCTCATTCGGTTAAGGCACGTCAGGCCAAATGACGGTTCCGCGTAGGATACAGGTTCGATTCCTCTCGGAGAATGAATATTTTCTATGAAAATTTCTCGGACGTTCAGGCCGGTAAATGTTATTAATACTGTTTATTATAAAACAGAGCATTTACTTAAATATTTTTATCGATAAAAAGAATGTATAAACATAAAAATGTCTTCAAATACATAGGTATATATTATAAAATTCAAGTCAAACTCTTTCTATTGTCGAAGTTTGAAAACCTAACAATGTTTTTACTTCTGTTTATCCATACATGTTGCAAAATAAATTCCTTACATTTGCCTTGAAAATGTCCATCAGAGGACGAAACGCGTTACTAATGAAGTTTTCCTGGTCTTTATTAACATACATTTACCATATCACTCAGCCACCGTTATTCACGCTGTTTTTTGTTGTTGTAGTTGTTTTTTGTTTATTTTTCTTTTTGTCACTTGTAACCTCTTAGCACCATTTGTTGCACTGGAAGGGTATATATTTTTAATACCAGATAAGCATTGTATTTAAACACGATGTGTAAACACATATTGTATTTTAGTCTTCACCTTGCATATTATCAATAAAATAATAAAAATTAAAAAAGATGTCTTAAAATCAAGAAAAGATGCCTTAAAATCAAGAAAAGATGTCTGATAATCAAGAAAAGATGCCATAAAATCAAGAAAAGATGTCATAAAATCAAGAAAAGATGTCTTAAAATGTGTTCCACTAGTGCAATAATGGGCGTGAAAAAGTTAAATATGACATTTTGTATAAATGCATTTTTTTATTTATTTGTTATATCTGAAAAATGTTTCTTGTTATAAAAGCTGCTATTCAAATATTGTACAGATATTTTTTCTCCTTCAACATATAATCTTATAATCAATTCTTCTGGACATTCAAAATCCAGACGACAAAATGTCGACGCAATTTCAATTAAAAGGCCAGACATTCTAGTGATTAATGCCTTTTCATAGATATGGCAATGATATCAGATAAAAATATATCTGTTAAAAATGACACGTAAAATTTCTATAAAGCTTTTGAAACTGAACTGAAAAATGTGGGACCATAAATCTGTTGTTCCAGCCATAGTGACCGATCTGATATCTGAGATAGCAGTGTCAGGCATAAGGCCAAAACTATAGGAATAAATGAAGACGACATTAACAACATTTGCGTGCAGTCATTAGCATACAAATCCCATTAGATTCTTAAGGCAGTTATTATGCGCTAAGGTGCGTTTAATATAAGAGCACCCAGCGAGGATTTAACTCAGTCTAGTCTTAATGGTCAAACAGATTAGTTCTCTAACCATAACTATGATACCCGAAAGTTATTTACTAAGCGTTTTGAAATAGTATTTGATATAATTGTTATATCACTGTCATTTTTTTATTCTTTTTCGCTTATTTTCGTATTCAATTACCCGGACATATTTTTCAAACCTGTTCCAATTATAATCGCGGAAGTATTGTCGTAAACAAAAAAGGCAATATTGGTCAGCCATCATAATCAAGGTAATCCCGTCAAATCTATCAATAAAGTCATTTGAAATAATCTAGATGGTATTAGCAATGGAACTTCACAAAGTGAAATGCGTAGGATTATTTTTAACATGTTTGAAACAGCAGGTAGTCTTGCCATTTTTTGACCTTACTGAATCAAAAGACCTTCTTCTTCTGTGTGCTTCTCCCTTCATGGCTCTTCAGGACTCGATGGACCTAGTCTTTGCTAAGCCTCCTCCTCCCCCTCTCCGTTTCTGTCATCCATTAGCATCATTAATTTGATTACGTCACTCAGTAAGTTGGTATGCAAGGGTAGCTTTTGTCAATTATCATCAGACGTTGAGTCTGGTTTTCTGAATTCTAAAAGCGTTTCTCTAAGATCAAATGTTAGAATTGGTTTAGTTTTGATAATTGAAAAATGTTCAGATGATTTCAGTTTTTCTCTTCTTTTCATGTCCGGATAATCGAAGTCCGGAAAACCGAGATATGGATAATTGAGGAAGTAATTATCTCGAAGGGAATTGTTTGTTTATTGAATCCTACCTTATTTGAAAATGATCATAATAATTTGGCTACAATTATAGAGTACTCAGTAAATATTGAACTCGATCGAACTCATTAATCAGTAGTAATGGTCAGGCAGACTATCCGCTGTTATTCTACGCCGAAACCTCCTATGTTAGTTTGGCCCAACGTCAAGACATGGGGCACCCAGTGAGGATCAACATAAATATAAAGTACTAATGGTCAACTTGATGCAAATCATAGTACCCAGCCTAAATAATTGAATTACTGTTGAGAAACCTCATTAAATAAAAATGTACATAAAAGTTATTTACGTTTGGCTAGAATGATGGAAGTTTCCGACGTTTGACCCAATTTTTGACTGATTTGGCCTTTTTTTTGTTCTGGATTGAAATCAGGTGAACTGACCCAGTTTTGTAATTCGGTTAAATAAAAACTACTTTTCTTTTCTTTTTTCTTTCTTTCATTGTCTTTTCTCGTTTGCATTTCTCAGTGGCAGTTTACAACGGCATGAATTCACAAGCGCAAAATGGGCGAGACGTGGAAAAGCGGAAACAGCTCAAAATACGAGGGCCTCTCAAAGGAAAAGACATGGCCGTTACGGTTCTTATTGAAAACAAAGGGAAGCGAAGTTGTTTAGCAAAATAACAAGCCCAAAGTACAGTACTTTGCCCTATATTCCCTTACCACGATTATCCGGACTTTGAATGTCCGTACCTTGATTATCCGGACTTCAAGTGTACGTACCTCGATTATCCGGACTTCAAGTGTACGTACCTCGATTATCCGGACTTCGAGTGTCCGAAAGTGAAATGAATCGAAAAACTGAAATCATCCAAACCGAGCCCATTCTAATATTTCATCTCAGGCGTTTTGACAATGTTGAAAACCTTAAATCGATGCAAGGGAAGCAGAAATAAATGGCTGGTTCGACGACGTGTGTACGAATAGCCACATAGCCAGGGTGTTGTTGAACTTATAAACCTGCTCCGGAAAAAAAAAGGTTGAAGTGAAGAAAGAGGATAATTGCATTGTCCATATCAAAGTTCAACAGGCCAAATACTCAATTTCAAACACCGAAGCAATGATTATGTTTGACAAATGCTGCGTTTTCAACCAGAAGTTACCCTTACAAATACATCGGAAATGCGCCTTTGGGGGGGGGATATTTTTCTTCTCATTTTTTTTTTAATTGATTCACCCCAAACAAGGCGATAATGCCACTAAGACGCAAGTAGCTACTTAGAGTGAAAGAGAATGAGAATGTAGGAGTTAGCTCCTCCTTAATTCCCAAATTCTTCACTAGGGGTCATTCTCCCAATACTATAAATACTGGGAAATTTCTTGCCTCTTTCTCTTCTTTCTTCATTTCAGCGAACACCGCTACTATGTGAGTTCTCACAAAAGACAGCGTTTCCCATTTCTGGGAAGACGCTATGAACATTACAAACATACACGTACGTACGAACATTCACCAAAAACCTTCACCACTATAATCAAATCTCATGTGCTGTTGTCGGACTAAAAGGTTTCCTGGGAACTGATCTGTTTGACCCTCATACGTCGAATTTCAAGTACTCCACTGCCTTAACCGGGAATTGAACTCACACTCTTTGGGTCCTGTCAGTGGATCTAACTAACGCCTTTATCCACTGTGCCATGTGTCCTCGAGAGTTCAATACCCGGTTAAGGCAGTGGAGAACTTTCAGAGGGGAATTAACAGAAGATAACTGATAACTGACATCCATTAAACATGGCACGAGAACTAGAACAGTCTGCCCCAGTGAGCGAAATAAAGGGTTCAGTTCGACATTCCAACCACCTGAAGAAGGTCGGAGCGTACAACGGCCGAAACGTTGTGATAAATATGGCGACGAAGGTGAGGACAATAGCCCGAATAATGTAAATAATAAATGAATTTCTTTGAATAAATTAAGAGGATAAGGTATTAACTTATTTTCAATGCATAATTAAACAGAAATTTGAAAATACTTAAAAATCATCCTGGCAGCTGATAAAATACTTCTGAATATTGTCAAATGATATGTGACTTACAGAAATGTATTCAGGTAAATAAAACTCTTAGGCTTCGATGCGGAAATATTACTTTTTTGGTGCAGGCAATTGTATCGTCTGCTGAATGAAAGACGTGATCACGTGACCATATCAAAAGATGAAAGGCGTTCTACGATCGATTTCATATACTGAATTCATGAATACCTAAAATTAATTGTTTTTACACTTTCATGATACAATAGGAGTTTATCTCAAAAGTGCATTTGTCATTTTATTGATTTCTATTCACCCTGGGCCAGACTGACTGGTTAATCTGCTCGGATTAATCAATGAAATCGGGTAAAACGAAGAAGAATGATAACGGAATATAAATTAAAAAAATGAAAATAAAATACAGAGACACACAAAAATATGCATAAAGAAAGCTGAGCATTAATTATGTCTTAATCTAATATGCTTTATTTCTCGAGGAGCTAGCTAGCTAGCTAGATAGATAGATAGGTAGAAATGAAGAGACTGGGAAAGAAAGAAAGAAAGAAAGAAAGAAAGAAAGAAAGGAGACTGGGAGAGACGATGATCCAGTAGTTTTGGCCTGTAGTGTATGAAGAGATAGACAGAAACTCAATGTAAAAACAAAATTATAGTGTTTATTATTATTTACATTATTCAGACCGTTATCCTCATCTTCATTGCCATATTTACGACGTTTCGACGTTGTTCCCTCCGGCCTTCTTCAGGTGACTGGAATTTCGAACCGAACCTTTTATTTCGTCCACCGGGGAAGAATGTTCTAGTTCCACGTGCTATGCCTGTTCAACTCTCAGTGGATAAAGACGTTAGTTAGATCCAGTGACTTGACCCAAAGATCTGTGTTTTCAATATCAGGCCACATCAGTGGAGAACCCAAAACATGGAGAGTTGAGTTAAATGGAAATAACTGAGACATCCGGAGGAAGCATGACACGTGGAACTAGAACAATCTACCCCGGTGGACAAAATAAAGTGTTAGGTTTGAATTTTTTTATTTATGTTTAGCATTCTTTTTATAGATACAAGTATTTAAGTAAATGCTCTGTTTATAATAAACAGTATTAAATAACATTTACCGGCCTGAATATCCGAGAAATTTTCATAGAAAATATTCGTCCTTTGACAGGATTCGAACCTGCATCCTATACGGAACCATCATTTACGCTGACGTGCCTTAACCGACTCGGCCACAAAGGAGCGTTCGGTAGGCAAGGTCGAATTTACTGCTTATAAACTTCAAAGTATGTTTTGCCAGTCTTACAAAAATCCACATTCGCATTTTAATTAGTCTTTTAATACGGACCGCTGGTGCCATTAGAAGAGACGAAATAAACATATAGGTAGAGGAAGAACTTTTGTAAACATGATTCACTTTTTGCCTTGTTAATCAGCATTCGAAATCGTGGCATTTACGTGGGCTCGAGCCTCTAGCGCCGGCGTCAAATACGTAGCTATCGCATTTCCATGGCAAATGTTCAGATCAGTTGCACTCTATAGTTCCACCAGTTCAATCCTTTATAGCTAAGACTTGTTATGCTACGTCCATGGAGTTGAATCAGCCACATTTCCTCCGTGGATATAAGCGGTGAATTTCCAGCAACGGCTTTGTAGAACAAACTGTTGTGTGGATGTTTCCCTTCATGTCCAAGATTAATCGCTATCTATCCACCTTATCCTCATTTTCTTCTACCTCCTGTTACGTCCATATCACGCATCACATATAGTAAAACTCTACCATGAGTGGCTCTGGAGGCTTGTATTGGGGAAAGTTTAGTATAGAAAAACAACCAGAATCAACTGAGTTTATTAACTCAGTTTATTACAAAAATAAAATAAGTGTTGATGAAGGCCACAGGTGTTTGTATTTTTTAGTCAGCCCTGTCTAATACAATGTCGAAGCGTTACTAAATGAAGTTGTTTTATATACGTAGGAGGGAGAAGAGAGAAATACGTGCAGATTATGAAGATACGATATGATAGGTCATTGTTGACCCCAGACTTTAACAGGTTAAAATGGCAATGTTTTGGAAAGCATCCTCTTGGGAGTTAGGCGATCATGTATTTTTTGATACATGACTGACGAGGCAGAATTTTTCCCACAGTAGGTTGCTATTTCTTTCAGCTGTAGAAAAGTTGCCATCCAAGGCTATAGAACCCGGTCTCTCCTGCTATTTACCCATAGCTAGGGGGAGAAGAAGAGGATTCATACCTTTCCCAAGGATATTATCACGTAAGTGAATGTAACGCATTCGACTGGAAGATACGGTGGAGTAAGGGATAGCTCCTCGGTTTGAGGAATCGGAGAGCCGCGTTCGAATTCCACTCAAAATGATACGAAAATAAATAACGAAATCGATATCCCAGGATCGATTTTCTAACGTCCAATTACCATCATGGCAGAAGGTAAGTCATTTTTTTTTATCCTTGCCGTATCCATTCCGGGATTTTTATTGTCCGTCTAACACTAATCAAGTAGGACTGAAGTCACTGTGAACAATGGAAGAGAAAACAATACTTGAATGTAATCGAGTAATGTAACTTTATTAATTTTGACTCTATTTCCTTGCAATCTTCCCTGTTTCACCTTCTTGCTAAAAATAATCAAAAAGCAACGATCGATTTTCTGTAGAACGTGTTCGGCGGCTGGCAAAAACAAAAAAAAGTACATGATACACAGTTCATAATATTGAACAATGGACAGGAATTCTTGACTACTGTAAAATTTAAGCTAAGATTTCCCGCCAGCCAGGACACTAAATGACATGAAACCAAATTCAGACCAATGAGGAAAAATATCAGCTTTTAATACACCCCTATTTTTACCGGAATACCATGGAAAATTTATTCACAGGACAAACGGCAAAGAATGTTAGGTTTCTTTCATGCATAAATCGATCCTGAAAGAAACCCAAGCAGAGTCGCTGTATCCTAGTCACTGTTTACAATGTGAAGAAACCGATAAACAAGGGCAACTGTATCCGGGAGAAGCAGAGACGTGGTGGGGTCAGTAAGAAACGTAATCAAAAATTCAAAAAATGCCACAAAACCAAAACTGCAAAAGATTCAACAATATATATATATATATATATATATATATATATATTTTATAATTCATCCCAAGCAAGGCGATGAAGCCACGAAGACGTAAGTGGGTTACTGGGTTGAAAGGATAAAGTAACAGAATGCAAAAAGATAGAGCAGTGGTCTCCAAATGGCGAGGTACACCTCATAGGTGCGGAAGATGTTAGCAGGTGAGGCGGAAGAGGATAGCAGGTGCAGCGGAGGAGGATAGCAGGTAAGGGGTAGGAGGATAGCAGGGTAGGGGAAGGAGGATAGCAGGTGCGGCGGAGGAGGATAGCAGGTAAGGGGAGGAGGATAGCAGGTAAGGGGGAGGAGGATAGCAGGTTATTGGAGGATAGCAGGTAAAAGGAGGAGGATAGCAGATGCAGCTGAGGAGGACAGAAGTTGAGGGGGAGGATAGCAGGGTAGGGGAAGGAGGATAAGCAAGTTTTGAGGAGGAGGAAATAGCAAGTGCAGCGGAGGAGGATAGCAGGTGAGGGGGGGAGGGTTGCAGGTGCAATGCGGAGGAGGGTAACAGGTGAGGGGGAGGAGGATGGCAGGTGAGGGGGGTAGCAGGTGAGGGAGAGGAGGATAGCAGGTGCAGCTGAGGAGGACAGAAGGTGAGGGGGAGGATAGCAAGGGAGGGGAAGGAGGATAGCAAGTGAGGAGGAGGAGGAGAATAGCAGGTGAGGAGGAGGAGGATTGCAGGTGCAGTGGAGGAGGATAGCAGGTGAGGGGGAGGAGGTTAGCAGGTGATGGGGAGGAGGATAGCAGAAGAGGGGAAGGAGGATAGCAGGTGAGGGGGGAGGAGGATAGCAGGTGATGAGGAGGAGGATAGCAGGAGAGGGGAAGGAGGATAGCAGGTGAGGGGGAGGAGGATAGCAGGTGAGGGGGAGGAGGATAGCAGGAGAGGGGAAGGAGGATAGCAGGTGAGGCGTAATGACTGAAAAGAAATCAAAGATTTAGAAACAGTTTCAAAAAATTCATATGCCAAAAATAAATATGATTTCAAAATTTCAAATATTCTTATGGATTACTTGTAATTGCATGCGTGAGTCCTAGTATAAATAGTTATAAATAATTATTGACTGATTTTATCATTGGGATAATTTTGCATTATATCAAGTAGTAAGTAATATTAATATAGTAACTAGGATCCGCAAATTGGAGGAGAGAGTTATCAATAATAATGTTCTGACTTAGAATACACGGTTATCTCCCTTTAACCCTTTCTCTGAACCTTCTTTGTCGTAGGACTGTATGCGCCTTTTAAGTTCTGAGTAATATTAAAAGCCAAAAATGGAAAAGGCTTATTTCAAATTAAGCTTAATATAAAGTAGATTACCCGTCAAAAACAAGCTCTTACCTTTCATTAAATTTGTGTACTTTAATCGTTTTATAAGTTGTTATACATTAATCGAACACTTTGGGTCTAGTCACGGGATCTAACCAACGTCATTATCCACTAGACCATGTGTCCTTGAGACTTGAGTTAAAGAGAAATAAATGAGACATCCGGAAAAGACATGGCACGTGGAACTAGAACAATCTACTCCACTGGACGAAATAAAGGGTTTCAGTTCAAATTCCCATCACCTAAAGAAGGCCGGAGCGTACAACGGACGAAATTAATTATAGTTCACTATTTACATTATTCGGACTATTGTCCTCATCTTTGTCGCCATATTTATGGCAACGTATCGGGCGTTGTACGCTCCGGCCTTCTTCAAATGGTTGGAATGTCGAACTGAACCCTTTATTTCGCTCACTGGGGTAGACTATTCTGATCCCACGTGCCATGTTTAATGGATGTCAGTTATCAGTTATATCCTGGTAATTCCCCTCTGAAAGTTCTCCACTGCCTTAACCGGGTATTTAACTCACACACTTTGGTTTAAGGCAATCCGGGTTGGTTAATGCCAAGGATTCTTTTCCTTCTGACGAGTATTTGTAAAAATGCAACTTATACGTCTAATTTCGGTAATGTTCTTGTTTCAGTCAAATACTAAATGATCTTTAAGGATCTCCATCGTATAAATTCTCTCCATAGCATGTTGCTGTTGACATCCCAGTGTCTTTCTCAAGGGTTGTGTTGAATTTTCTCATCTCTGAATTGAAGGTGTTGAAAACACCGCTGATATCCGACACATATTCAGTGTCCATTCTCCAAATATCATCGTATAAATTCTCTCCATAGCCTGTCGCTGTTGACATCGCAGTGTCTTTCCCAGGGGTCGTATTTTATTTTCTCATCTTTGTATTGATGGTGTTGAAATCACTGTTGAAATCCTACATATATTCAGTGTCCATTCTCCAAATGTAACCTTTTCAACAACATTGTATTCCATTTTCAATATAATTATAAATAAGCAAATGAGACAATACACTTCGACTTCAAGTCATTTTGTTGTCACCAAACTATGACTGGTCAGATCTATTCATGTAATGTAGCCTAGGCCAGCGCGTACTACACCCGAAGCCAGTGGTGGGGGGGATGCTGTTTGGGCAACCCCCCCCTCCGGGCAGTGCTTTGTGACTCTCGCTATCTTATCAACATTTGCTTTTTTTCTACTTACATTTATATACGTTACAAGTTAAACTGAGCACAAATGAGTATTAAAGGATGAAAGATTTTCGCGGATTTTAACCTCATAGGGGCTTTATTTTTAAAATAATCTGTGAGTTTCTTTTGCTCATACTACGCCTCGAAAAAAAAACACTATATAAAATTTAGTATTTTTTTTTATTCCTAATGTTGAATGTGCTAAAATTATTCAACTTTTTAACAAGAAAAATCTCAAGTCGATGTTAAAAATTGCCGCAAAACTTTGTGAATTTATTTAAAATCTATTACGACATGTCTCGAATTTGTATTTAAATACATTGTATTTATTTTCAATTTTGCTAGTTGAATTGTTGACCTATATTGCATATGATCCATTACTGTTAGGCTACAATAAAATTAGTATTTTATATGAATACTACATTATTAAAACTGAGAAGTAAAGTGAGGAGCCCCGTATCAGAGATTAAGGAGAGTGCATGAAACCCTTACACTGGCCTTGGCGAGGAGATTCTCAGGTATTCATTACCATAGAAGGGGGCTGATATTACATAACTGTTCAGTAGTTTCTTGATTTTACATATTTTACTTAGCTTTTGAAAGGCATCTTTTGTTGTCCCAGTGCGCCTTCGGATTTTTCATCCTCTGTTAAAGCACTTAAAAAAAAACAGATATTTGCATTTTCGTTGGGGCGTTTAACTTTGCCTGAAATGCGCAGCCCAGTAGACGCAATACACAATGCTTAAAAATGGGGAGGCTATTCAAATACAGGTATGTACGAATAATAACGTTTAAAGGAGCCAAAATGTTCTATCTCTCTATATAAAACAGAGGATTTCTATGTGTGTGTGTCTGTCTGTATGATACCATTTCCCTCGAGATCCATCCGATCGATTTTGACCAAACTTAGCACATACATTATACAATATAAGACATAGGTTCTTAGCGTTAAAAATCGATAATTTTTGAAAAATCAATAATCGATAAATTCAACTTTTTTCCTCCGATTTCGTTCAACCTCGGTATTTAGGTTACTTACATCATGACGAGTGTTTAGCGAAAATCGCACAAAACAATTTTCTAGCAATCTAATGCAAACTTCACTGAATTGTAGCCAATAATAAGTCATTTAACAATCATTTAACTTGATAAATGAGTCCACCCATATAGTGAAAACCTGCGTAAATAGCGAAAAATGGCGATTTTTACTGGTTTCTTTCTTATTTTTCGTTGATCGTTCAACCAATTTTCATCAAACTTAACAATTGCTTTATAAATGAATCCTCTTTTACATCCCAGATAGCACATTGACAAATTGAAATTCAAAAACTCCAAAATAATGTGGTCTGAAGTGGGTTTTCATGTTGCCTGTTTTACCCCTTCATGTCCTCAGCTAACTTCGATTGAATAAATACAGACTACTTCTGTTATATCAGTAAATGCATTAATTCTAAATGTTTTTTTAATGAAAGTAGTTTAAAATAATTGAAGAAGATAGACTCTTACATCTAAACATGATGCTGTTTTTGCTCCATTCTAATTGAACGCTTTTTCTGATCGACTATGGCTGATAGTAATAAAATAAATCCATTAATTTAGAAATTGTTTTGTTGACATTTCGGATACGAAGTCTTTGGGGAAAATCCGGATGAAAGGATGTGCATTCCTTAAGAAGATAAACTGAATATTCCTGGACTATGACTCTCTCTGCGCCGATCGGTGTAAAACGCGCCTGATCAGATGGTGGGTTTTTCTACAAATAGAGAGAACATTTTCTTTAATTTTTCTCGAGTGTGCAGGCTGGTAGATGCAATACACACTGCTTAAAAAACAGAAAGTATATTTAAACACGTGTATCCACCAAAAATAATCTCTGAATTAATATATATCTATGTTGTATAGCCCCCTCATACTGGGAGGTCAACGGCGCCAATTCGATAATAATGTTACATTCTCTTTTTCTCGTCTTCTCCCTCGCTTGGTGATCGTTAGATGTTTTCGGGCAGCAGCGAATGACGTCAAACACGGGTAATATTAATACTTAACTATTTTATTAATGTTGACATATACTAACTATCCAGTTGGCGTCGTTCCTCTTCACTGGGGAGCCGTTTCAGACACGAAAGAGAACACGTCTACATTGATTAATGGTTAAGACTCGACTCTCGGAAAAAATTTTCTTTATCTGTCATTCCCACGCTAGTTCGGCCAATCAAAATCGTCTTCCTTATTGACATAAGATCAACCTCTGGAAGTCGGAGCTGAGATACACTTCCTGTAAAAAATGATCTTGTATAAATGGATAGCAGAACAGAGAGGGTGAGAGATAGTATAAGATAACCATTTCTAAGAACTACAAATAATTGGGAGGAAAGAAGGCTTAGAAAATTTAACACTCACAGGACATATTTAAGAGAGGTGGAACAGAGGAAAATAGCGTGTAATCTATGTAACAAGCAGAAAAGAGAATCGGCGGGATAGTAAAACGAAAAACATTGCTAAAACTATAAAGGATAAGAACTTGTGGAGAGCCGTAATCGTCTACGATCTGGAAGGATAACTTACAGAGAAAAATATTTTGATGTTACTGAAAGCCAATTTGCATAGTATGCGATGTTTTCACGTAAGTCATTAGTATATGAAGTTAAAATAGTCATCAAATTTTTGAAAACATTTCTTAGACATGTCTCCGTTTTAATTACTGATACTGATACAAATTAATAGGTTTTGTAAATAATACATCCATAAATGAATATTTTTGTTCACCTGTATTTCCTATTTATATCTATTTGTTGTCACCAAAATAGCATTACACAAGTTTGACCACCCTTGACGAATACCAAACTAAACAGCTAAATATACGACCCCGAACAAACTAACCTCCTAAATAGTTATTAGATATAAAGACCTGTTCGTAGATAGGGGTCAGCTATTAGCTGTGCAGTTTCAATCGTTGATAATGGTCGATCAATTACCCTTGAGAGGTGAATGTGTCACTTGCTTGAAACACCAAGTGACAGAAAAAAATGAGAAGTAAAACAATCGGTTGCCATTGGCTCATCTTCAAATAACCTTACCGATTAACGTGGTGCCTGACCAAATTAAACGCCCCAGAGATTAACATGGTAACGTGCAGACAGCGGTTGCTTGATAATGTTAAAGGCGTGGATTATTTACGGCCATTTTCATTCAGTCTCAGCGGCGTCCAGTTGGCGTAAAAAAACGGATTATCGCTGGATTTGTGCAGGAAAATGCCAAGTAAGTTCATTTTTCTATTATAATACTGTCTTTTATTGAATGGGTTATATAACTCTTAACTTCATAGGCAGCCCTCTTTCCGTTTGAGAAAATAACTAATTAAGTTGTTGTTATTAATCATTAATAACATCTTTCATCTTATTTTTGTTGTTTTTTATCAAAACAACCAAGTCGTTTTATATTCTACGATCGCTAAATCAGCAGCACTCAACGAAATATATATATATATATATATATATATATAGAGAGAGAGAGAGAGAGAAATGGATAGCGGCTCGGATTGAGGTATTGGAGAGCCGAGTTCGAATTCCAGTTGAAACCATTACATTCACTTACCCTTGGGAAAGGTATGAATCCTCCCCCACCTATGGGTAAAATAGCATGACAGACTGGGTTCTATAGCGTTGGATGGCAACTGGTCTAAGAGAAGGACAACTCTGAATTCAAAACCTGTGGAGGGTCGTTTGGGGACCTTGTGGCACTCTGTATTCGGCTCTTCTAAAAGCATGGTTGGTTCTGCACAACGCCTCCACCACTGTGGGAGGTGTCTGGCTGTCGGTTCCTAGGAACTGAGTTGCTTTTTATTTCGTACGTCGAAAACGACAGGAGAGTCCATTTTATATATATATATATATATATATATATATATATATATATATATATATATAAGTTACGAAGAATTTGGTAAACCGAATGGGTAATTCCAAGGAGGATGAAATCCTGGGAGCTCAATGTGAATACAGAGCTAATATTTAATGAAAAAAATTTTTTACTTTAAATACCATTACAATAATTTATTTCACCAAAATCCTTTTTTTTTTTAATTTCGTTGTTGGAAGTGTTACCTGATGATCCGGAGTCCTTCAAAAGGATTTTGGTGAAATAAATTATTGTAATGGTACCTTAAAGTATTCGGTTTTTTATTAAATATTATATATATATATATATATATATATATATATATATATATATATATATATATATATAAGAAAGATAAGAACAAATGGAGCATAATTCCACTGTCCGCAACATTTAATTTAAACGGGGGCTCAATACAGAGTAGAGCTAAATATTATTTATTTTCGGAGATTAAAACAAAAACATGTTAGAAATCGCTACACAATATCAGTCGTGTCTCAATATTACAAATTCCTTGGGCAATGGTAAATTACTCGTGAGTGAACGATGGATTTCAAAAGCAGAATACTTCTACTTGTTTTGAAAGAGAAAAAGACGAATAAAAAAAAACAGAATTGAAATGAGGCTTGTGAGTTTACTGCGATTAACCAATCAAATCTGAGGCCTACTCTAAAATCTAAGCCAACTGAAAAAAAACTTTATATACGTCATGACATGAAGTTGTCTGCGTAGAAATCGTAGACAATTTCGTTTGCGATTGATACAAATGATTTTTTTTAAACATTACGCCCCGAGCAAGGCGTGAAGCCACTAGGATGCAGGGGGTTGCAGAAGATTTGGAGCAAGAGCAGATAGGAGTGATAGAAGAAAGGTTGACGAGAAGGATAGTGGATAGATCAAGGTAACTGGAGGTGTCGATTGACATTACATTTGAATAGTTGGAGATTATAGCTCTCAGGGAAACAGTAATTGGGAAGGGAGTTCCACAGGCGAGAGGTGCGAGGTATGAAGCTATTGGAGTAGAAGAGACAGCTACATTTAACAGTTTCTACAGTATAAGGGTGGGACCGGGATGCCAGCCTCATAGGGCGCTTGAATTCATGGAGTCTGGGAACCAGTGAAAGCAGCTCATCGGAGCAATTACCATGAAAGTATTTATAGAAAAGACAGAGAGAGGCGACGACGCGTCTGTGAGAGAGTGACTGTAGACGAGATGCCAGATCAGGGCCAATTATATTACATATCCGTCTCTGGATCTTGTCAAAAACTTCGAGGTAAACAGAAGGTGCCCCAGGCCATATATGGCAGCAATACTATTTCGTAAAATATAGAGAAGTACAACGTACAACTTTTACAGGAAGTTAAGGGGAAAAGGGTAGGGGGATAATCTAGCATAATGTTAACTAGCTATATGATAATTAACATTTGCTAGTTAACATATATGCTATATACCGTATTTCCCAGCTTACAAGATGCTGCGGCTTGGAAGACGCACCCTAATATTGAAAAGACGTTTCTAAGAAAAAGAAAGTAATTCTCATACAACAACAAAACATTCGCCATCCGTTCCTCACATTCTGGCGCCACGTATTTACATTAATCACTCGTTTGATTTTGTTTGTATGGCAATGACATGCTAGTCAAGAGCAGAAAGGCTCCCGCCGCTGCCTGCTAATAAACAGAGCATGTTTAAGATTGTGCCTCGGCTCTAGGAAGGTTTGTAGTCTTAGAAATACTTGTAACAGCTAAGTACTGACGTTACATCATATAAAAGGCTGAATTAGATAGACATTATAGTGTAATGCCTCAACTTACAAATCCACGTCCTTATCAGTCAAGCCAATTAGGTGACACCCCCCCCCATCTTACTTGAGCCTGGACGTTACCTTACATTCGTCTTGGAAGACGCACACGTACTTTTTGGGGTATTTTTGTGAAAAAAAGTGCGTCTTTTAAACCCAAAATACGGTATATATATATATATATATATATATATATATATATATATATATATATATATATAAAAAAGGCTTAAACACTAATATTCCTTGGTCATAATTTATTCCATTGGAATCGTAAATACGATCCAATTCATCATACCTACAAATTCAAAAAGAAAACAGAAAAATAGAATTTAGAGAGAGTGTAAGTATGAGAGTGTGGGACGAATGTTAGAGTTAAAGAGAGGGGTAACAGACGAGAGAAGGTGAGAGATTAAAACTTAACAGAGAGGAGTTTTAGAGAGGTGAGTTGAAGACGGTTTAAGTGAGAGAAATATGAATGTTGTCAGATGTCTAATACATTAAAGATGTAACCGGAAAGGATACATTTTGTGGTGACATACACACACAATAGACGATTTAATCTTAAAGATCAGAAGAAGAGGGAGGAGAGGAAAAGAAAAAAAAAAAGGGGTTAATGAGAGATGGGGCGAAGGGGGAAACTAAAACTGAAGGGCATTTAATGAAAGGGCCGCTGTGTAATTAAGAAAATTTGACAAAATTAATATCGACTACAGGTTACAAATCAAATATAAACATATAAAAAATAAATATATATATATATATATTTATATATTTATATATATATATATGTATATATATATATATATATATATATATACACACAAAAGAATGGATATTTTATGTCTATTAAATTTTTTAATCTTTTTTTAAGTATGCAAATCACACTTCACAAATGGCTGTTGCTAATGCTTAAAATAATGGAAATTATTATTTTGCCCAACCTTCGACTCACATGATTTATCGTCTTTAAGGATTAAACTTCTCGAAGTCTGAGGCAGCACCTTAGTAGTTCTCTTCCATGACAGCGTAAGGCCGCTTACAACAAGGATAACCCAGGAAAGGATTTGAGAACTTGGTTGGTCTACCCCACTCCCACTCGCCATATTCACCTCACTGTGTATCAATCGTCTTTTTTCCATCGCTGCAAACCGCTTCGATGTGGAAAAATGACTCTAATGAAAACCAGATTCAAGATTTCTTCGAAAATAGCTTCGCAAAAGCTCGGGAGATTTTACTCAAAATCTATGGGAGAGCTGCTTGATAAGTGTCAAAAAGAAGTCATTGCAAAAAAAAATGGCGAATATAGAATTGAATAAAATGTAATTGAGATTTTTTTTGTTTTTGAAGTAATAAAATTGATAAACAAATACGGAAATCATTTATGATTCAACTGAATATTCTATATATTTTTAAAATGATGCAAGCTCGCCTCTAAGTCTCGCAATTTTACGATATTTCTAGTCATCTATATCACTTATCCATGACTTTTAAACATATAGTAGGAATTTCACTAAAAGTTTCTTGAAAATATTCGAGCCAAAAGAGAAAAAATACACAGATTTTCACTGTTTATCCACAATTTTCAACCGGATATACTACAATTTATTATATATATATATATATATATATATATATATATATATATATATATATATATTATTTTATATATAATATAATTATACATATATATATATATATATATATATGTTTTATTATTTTTTTTGTCACATGGTCATGTTTTTATGGTGTAGGCTATGTATATTCTATTCTAATGTTCCTCTTTGGCGAGCGTACCCTGCACTATCCGCATAGGTGAAACCTGCTTAGGTTTGCCTGGCTCTTTAGGTTCATAGTTAGATTTGCTCTACTTAGTGTATTGAGCACTTTACTTAGTTACTTTTGTTTTACTCGTTTTGGAAGTTTTTTTCTTTGGACTCTGACCTTGGATTCTAGTCGATTGTTTTCGCCTCAATTACATGTTCTTAGTTCTTTCTTTTTTTATTCCTTATTTTTCCTTGGGTATTGGTTTGTTTAATTACAAGCCAAAACAAAGTGATAGAAACTGCTAAGAGTCACACGATGTAAGAAGTTGTGGAAAGTTATGATCGCTTATGTCCCGAAGGAACGCTGCACGTTGAAGAAGACGTTGACAGGAACCCAAAAGCCAGACGTGCGAGAGAAGAAACTACTAGGATAAAACTTACGGTTCCATCTAGCAATTTAACAGTAAAACGATGAGACCTAACTGCCAATCTAGTATTAGGCTGGAATTCTTGAAGTCATGGATTCAAGAGGAAAACTAATTAGAATAACTGCTCAGAGCTTCAAAACAATAGGAAGTTGTGGAGAGCCATGACCACCTGTCTCCTAAAGAACAAGAAGCTATTCTTGGTGTTGTTCGCAGCATGACTGAGTCTCATCAACCAGGACGCTACCATTCTTACGAGATAGACGCTTGTTCAAACACGCCACTCATTAGAAATCCAGTTAGACTAACCTCGACAACTATTACGCCTACGGGGAAAACGATCGGCCATCAAATCAAATTCATGAATAATTATATTGGACATACCACTACATCTCTATCGAGAAGACTCAAATTACATCTTTCTCACCATAGCACAATCAGGATTCATTTAAAAATACAGGCACACCTCCCAAACTCTATCCGCAAAATACTTGTAGAAAATACAAGTAAAATAGCCTCATCTATATGTAAAAAAGACTAAAAATAATAGAAGTACTAATAATAAAAAAGTAAAAAAATACTCAATAACCTCAACTATGAACACGGCATCAATGTGCTGACCGTGTTTAGAAAATAACAAAAAACATCCCCATCACTATAGATACATATACATAAAAATCTACATATTCAGTTAAAAATTTAAAAAGACATCGTTGATAATGGGTAAAGGAATTATCCGAAAGCGCTAGGATATTCAGAACTTTAGGACAATTTTTACAAACTTTCTGTCCAGAAAAGAAAAAGACTTGTAAGAAGACAAAAAAAAAACCCTTAATCGCAGTACTTTGTCAGTCCTCATTAATGAATCCTGTATAAAGGTGGAATTGCTACCCAAATGCACAATTATATCTTGTCTTCCTCAGGTCTAGAGTTGACCGTTGTCTTCCTCTCTTAACCACATAAACTGGCCCTTGACGTAACCCTCTAACTCGAGTGATTACCCAGCCTTGTAAAGGCGAACTTTCAGTAATATATATATATATATGTGTGTGTGTGTGTGTGTGTCGTTATACAGAATATAAGCAAATACGTATGGTGTTTGCGTGAGTGAGAGTGCGGGAAACTGACAGTCGACCGTATTTATGCTAATATGACAATTTCAAGAATTCACGTTTTACTTGATGAGCCATAACCTTAACATCTTGTTGCTGTGTGTATGGGAAGTGGAGCGTGCGGAAAGTCTTGTGCAGTCATCTGTAAGAGTCCTTGTGCTCATGTCGGTACGGGTTTTTCTGCTACCCATTTTACGCTTCGCCGAGGATGACGAACCCACAACAAACGTTCTCCTGTCACCCTCTCTCACTATCTCTGTCTGTCTCTCTCAACCTCTCTTTTTCTCAATTTGTTACCAGCTCACTTTCTCCCCCTATTCTCACCTGCCTTACATACAAAAGAGGGCGGAGTCAGTTCAACATTTGTATGAAATTAAACCGAACGCGACATTTTGGATTTTGGCACTCGATGACGATGAAGATACGTTAATACATATATATATATATATATATATATATATATATATATATATATATATATATATATATATACAGATGAATATATAGATATTCATTAAGTAAATTATCACCGAAATGAATCTTTAAGATTTAATTTATTATTATTATTATTATTATTATTATTATTATTATTATTATTCTCTTTGTCTACATTGAACTCTCCCTGGATTAATACCCTCCTTGGAATTACCCCTACCAGTCGCAATTGGTAATATTCATATATATATATATATATATATATATATATATATATATATATATATATATATATAATGGACTCTCCCGTCGGTTTCGACGTATGAGGATATGACAGCTTAGTTGATTCAATTATGAAATTTTGTGCGATGATCTTAAGTGGCATTTAAGACCCACTAGTGATTTACAAAGGAGGCCACATTTGGAGCAAGAGTGAGGATTGTGAGATGAGATCACTGTTAGATTTTAGTTCTTGCTCTCGCTTATTGAAGATGATTCAGACAAGCAGATTTAAAACTGCTGAGTCCACTAAAACACGTTGATCTCCATTCTACCACTCCAAGGCTAAGTGCTCAATGGTGTTATGTGGTATAGTTGCTTTGCAGTTTGTCTTTGTATCTTAGCCATGGGCGTCCTACATTGCTGTAGCCCTGTTTAACAAGTGTAATATCGGATGGATCGAGACTTTTCTCATAAAGTCTCACTTACGATGGTCTGGTCATGTCTTGAGAATGTCTGATGACCAAGATAGCCAAGATCCTAATGTACAGCCAGGTTTTTTTTTTTTGCTTCAGGATCGCCTGTCGGAATAGTACTGTTTTGGTCGGGTCTCTTGGATGAACAAGTATGATGTTGGAAGACCCGAAACTTGTCATGACCCCAGGTAATAACATCTCTGACGAGGCGATCCTGAGCACTCGTTGGAGTGTTTTTATGTCATATATATATATATATATATATATATATATATATATATATATAATTTAATAAATTGAATAAATAAATTGTGTTAAACACTATTTTATTTTTATTTTATTTATTTATTTATTTTTTTTTAACCAAGTCGCCTTTCAGGCAACACTCCTTCAAGGACGAACGTTATCAAAATGATTGTATCAAAATTGGTATGAATAAATAAGTAATATGCAGGAAGATTTCGAATATGTCCAAAACGTATAAAGTAATGATTAAAATATATGTAAATTCAAAAAGTTGTAAATACTCTAGCGTGTGTGTAAAATCTAAAAGAATTTAATACTCTGACGATCGTCCAAATAAATGAAGTGACCAAAGGAAGTTCTCGTTCTGCTTACATAAAGAAGATTGCTGTAATTTAATCCATACAGCTTCCAACACTTGCAATTGGTTTTTGGAATGAGCCTTATGCAATGTCCTTATATTCGATTTGTTGTCTGATGGAAGTTATATTCCAAGTACTTTCGACGATTTCAAATTGTCATCTTCAGGGCGCAATATTCCCATATATAGGTAAACACACACACACACACACATATAGAGAGAGAGAGATTATGAATGAACTGAGATAGTTAATGAACAGAACGAGATAGATAAATAGATAATAGACAGTCGCACACCAAAAAGCTAGGTATATATATATATATATATATATATATATATATATATATATATATATATATATATATATATATTTGCATCGAGCACTGAGCTTTTGCATCGAGCTTTTACACATCATGACTAAATTTGATGATTATTTATTTGCTTGCCTGTCTATGCAACACGCGCGTGTACGGTTGCTTATATCTGGTCGTTTGCTTCATCTAACTCTAAGATAGATAGATAGATAGATAGATAGATAATGAATAGCAATAGATAGAATATAAGTAAAACAATTCTCATACGTTACTGCTTTCCGTGACTAAAGTTTTCATGTGGACACTTAGATGCTGTTTGCCTGACAATCCTCTGTGGTATTAGGTTGGTGCAAAAAAAATGACGTAATAATGTCGTTTTTTGACGTTAAAAATACGTTAAAGAACGACATTATTACGTCATTATTTTTGCAATTCAACCTAATAAAAAGGATGAGATATTCAGTTCTTTATTCCTTGAAATCGTTATGTTATATATATATATATTATAGTGAATTCTAGCTTCATAGCGTTCTTGTTTTTCATTCATTATAATATATATATATATATATATATATATATATATATATATATATATATATTTATTTAGTGATGCTTTCGACCGAGCGCATAGATGGAACTGATCGATACGCAATAATGTCATTTTTTTCGGGTACCATGCTACTATAGCAAACAGAAGTTGACAATATGTCATAAACTTATGAGGCAAGTTGAAAAAATATGAAGATTAAAATTCAAATGCAGAGGAAATGGCATTGGACGCCAAATATTTCCTGCCAACAATGTTTTTTTTTTATTTCCGGCATCAAATTCCAAATATCGGAAGAATTTGGGCATGAAATCGTCACAGAAATGGACACGCACACACACACATATACACACGCACGCACACATACAAATATACACATACATACGTGCACACATACACATGCAAATACACACTCACACACATATACACGTACACACACACACGAACATACACACACAAACATACACACACAAACACATACACATACACACACATATGCACACATACACACGCGCACACACACATACACACGCATACAAACACGCACACACAGACACACACACACACAAACATGTGTGCGTGTTCAAGAGATGTCAGAAACTGGACTGAAACTGAATCCGTTTGGTGTCGAGATATTTAAAACAGAAATTTAATCAAGCAAATCCTCTTTGGTGTTCCAAGGAATTTTGTTGGTCTCTCGTTCAACTGCACCCCACACATAATAATCAAGGGGGGGGTTGAACTTTGGGGAGTTAGGTGTGGCCAGATGTAAGAGGTGATGGTGGTCGTAGAAGTTATTTGACAACCAGGACTGGGTTCTCCTCCTTACGTGCTATGGTGCAGTTTTGTTGCCTGACATAGGGTCTTCCAGCAGACAACCTCTTGACCCAGAGCCTTGATATAGGCCACTGTGTTGAGTCTGGTGCTCTGTGGGAAGATGAACAGGTCCACCAAACTGCTTTCTATAGTTGTACTAGCACGAAGTCACAAGTCACCGTGACCGAGGCTTTAAGTGTACTGTTGTTGCTTGAACTGCTGATCACAACAGTTTATCTACTCGTCTAGAAAAAGTAGAAACCACAAGTGTGCTTTGTCGGGCAGGTGTGTACAACAGGGTCTGCGCTCGGAAAACGAGAGTAACCCGCCTATATCTATATATGTATATATATATATAGAGAGAGAGAGACATTTTATGTTTATACATTCTTTCTTATAGATACAAATATTTAAATGAATGCTCTGTTTATAATAAACAGTATTAACAACATTTACTGGCCTGAATGACCCATAAATTGTCATAGAAATTATGCGCCCTCCGACAGGAATCGAACCTGTATCCTATACGGATCCGTCATATAGCCTGACGTGCTTTTACCGATTTCGTCACAGAGAAGCGTTTCAGTTAGCAAGATCGATTTTAATGTTTTTAAACTACAATCTTCCATGATTTTCTCACGTACATTCATATCTGCTCGATGCGTATCCAAATGTAAACAAATGACGTCACACATTATGAAATGGACAAAGTCCGACAATTATTTTAAGAAATTTATATATATATATATATATATATATGATGGATTCTCCCGCCGAGTTCGGCGTATGAGGTTCCGACGCCCACCTTCTAATTATCTGCATGTCTATGACGGGCATGGCTTTTGAGATCGGCTCGAGAATTGCACGAAAGACCACAAACAGTACTGGAGAATGTATTGTATCCAAGTGCAGCAGGAACACTGTTAGATGTCTTATTTTGTTTTCTCGTTTCATGTTGTCGACTGATGGTTACTTCTCAGTGCAGTTATATCAAATGTTGTACTTAATTAGCTCCAATGCAACCAGAGCTGTTTTTCTTTCTGGTGCTGAGTTGTTGTCCTGGAGAGTTTGTATATTCCAAGTGCCAAGATGAAGTTGATGTTGTTTCGTAGAGTTTTTCGAAGTAGCCGGATATGTGTGGAACTAATTAGATGTAGTTGTCAGAAAACCAACACAATGATTTGTTTCAAGTGGTGAAGGCTTGTGTTGGACCGTCCACACTTTTTGGATCTGTCGATAAATAAAGTAAAGGTGCAAAAGACTTGCCACGGAAACTCCGAACGACATTCCTAATTCGTTATTATCGCGAAGTTTAACCTCTGCGGATCACAGTTAATATCAGCCAGTACACACCTCTCAGCAGACACATGCAATATAATGACCGGGGTTAAGCTATCAGGAGTTTCTTTTCCATCTGAAGTTTTTTTTTTTTTTTTATCGTGAAACCAACACTAAAAGGATTGCTAACCAAAGCTCAGCGAGACTCCTTTCACCCTCATCAAGGGCAGCTAGCCTGCGCCAGTTCTCAACATGGTACTTTACATAGCTCCGATATATATATATATATATATATATATATATATATATATATATATATATATATATATATATATTGATATTTATACAAAATTTTATAGATACAAATATTTAAAATCATGTTTGTTTATAATAAACAGTATTAAATAACATTTACAAAAGCTTGAATGTCAAAGAACGAATATTTTCTATGAAAATTTTTCGGACATTCAGGCCGGTAAATGTTATTTAATACTGTTTATTTTAAACAGAAATCATTTATTTTTAAATACTTGTATCTATAAAAAGAATTTTAAAAAATCTTTAATAAATAAATTGTCGGACTTTGTCCATTTCTTAATATATATATATATATATATATATATATATAATATTTTTATTATAATAGATTACAATAAAAACATTTTACATCGCTACACAAAATCTTTCATTGTTCTTCTTCGGGCGATGATAGATAACATATAATAAAAATAATTTATATGGGAAATTTGAAAACAAATCGATACCTCTTTTAAAAGTTAAAATGTTGAGTGAAGCCTAAGACCAGAATTAAAAAAATATACTTGCGTGCATGTCTGGATTAACCAATTAAAAGTCATATCTAAGATAAAATAGAAAAATGAAAAATAAATAAAATGGAAAAATGACAAATAAATGTATTCTATAAACAATAACCGAAGAGAAACAATTATAGTTCCGAAACATGAAAGTTTTTGTGTAGCGATGTAAAATGTTTTTATTGTCATTTATTATAATAAAAATATAATAATAACATTTTGCTGTACCTTGTATTGAGCACTTTTTAAAAAAGTAAATTCTAAGAACTGTGAATTCTTACTACATTTGTTCTTTCTCTTATTTATGTTATATAAATGTGGCCTGACGATTGCGTCTAGCATGAAACAGACTGCCGTTTCTAAGTGTTGACTTCAATGTTCACTTTTATATTTACACACGCTCTATCTCTTATATTGAGCACTTTATCCCATAAATATAGCACACCTTAAGACTATATTTCTACTATATATATATATATATATATATATATATATATATATATATATATATATATATATATATATATACATTTCATTGAATACGACAGACAAATGCTTTGATTTAGTTTTTTATACGATTTCTCATGCAATCTAATAATTTTTTTTTCTTTTAAGATGATAAATTATGTAAAAACTGTCCGAATGTTCTTTTTTCCGAGCGCTTTCGGCTATACATTTAGCCATTTTCAAGAATTAAATATTTTAACTGTTAAATATATATGTTATATATGTATATGTATATGTGTGTGTGTGTGTGTGTGTGTGTGTGTGTGTGTGTGTGTTATCATCATTTGAAACTGTATCAAATCTGTGTGTTTTTTTTTTTTTTTATTTTGCATGTGGCATGATGTGCGATGATCTTAATTCTCCTGAAGTTTTTCAAGTGTTGGTGGTCGAGTCTTCTTCTGCATTTGCATTTTAACGCCTTATAATTGACATCTGATAATCGTCCTATTCAGGATTTCATTTGAAGCGACACGACTTTACCCTCACAACGTCTTCATCAGATTTCTCTAACACAGTCCTATTTCCTTCTTTAATGTTCCGTATAAAGTACCTTTCGATGAATTCAGCTCTTCTGAAGTTGTTCATGTCTTCGTGGCCAATATTCTCTTTAAATCTCACCATAGACAACTGTTAGTCGACAATTTTTAGGTTTTATTTCAAGGGACGTGCCATCACTATTAAAATGCTTAAACCAGTTTGAGACAACATAACCAATATTGCTTCATCTGCTTTTAAACCCACTTTAAAAGAAAACTTTACCTCACACCATAATATCTAGAATAAAAATGCAATTTGAGAATATCAAAAATGATACGATATGTAATAATAATAATATAGAATTGAGATGTGTTCATATAAGAAGCTTTGAAATAAACGCCTATAAAATTCAAAATAATTTTGATAAACAATAATAAAAAATATTTGCGTCTTCCCTATATTTGTACAGAGGGTGAAAGTTTATATAGACGAATTTCACGTATGATCAATAGCTGTTATTTTTGAAAAAATTGTTCATAAATATTTGTTACCCCTCCTATTTTCTCTTCCATTCGTAAGGATGTCCTTCCCCACCGATCATGTAAATTCAGTGATTTATAAATATAAGTGTAGTTGTGGACTCGACTACCTAGGGAGGACGTCCCAACATTTGGATTTGAGAATAAAACAACACTTAAACCCCACCCATTGGCCACCCCCGCCAGGATTTTGAATCCGGATGCCAGGAAAAGTCAACTAACCAATACTTCTGGCTCTTCAATAGCAGAGCATGTAATAAATAGTAGGAATTATGTGTTTTGATTTTAGTGCGGACGGTTTTTTGATTTTATCTAGGTCCCACTTCACATTTCACCTCAAGGTTCTAGAGTCCTTGTATATCATCAGATCTCGTGGGCCTTCCCTTTGTAAACAGAGGAAATGATTCATTTTTTTTCCATTCCATTCGTTAATTTAATTTACACGCTTTTATAATTTTTTATTCCCAGAAAAATAAACTTGATAAGTCCTGGGACGAAACCGGTTGTTCTTTTTTAGCTTTTTTAAAGATATCATACAAATTTTGCTTTTTCCTAGCTAATAATAAAAAAAAACAATGAGCAACATATTGTCAGCGACTGCGGACAGTGTCAAAGAAAGAAAAGGGACTGTGCCATGAGAAAGGGGACGTCAAAATACATTGGGAATTATGCAGGAAGTATAGCCTTAAGTGAGCAGATAAGTCGTTCGAGCTGACACTGAGCGGGTGAATCACATGTGTGATACGGTTATCATGACTAACAAGCGCTTGGAGAGAAATCGCCCTGACCTCACACCTGTGTAAAGAGCGGCCATGAATAGATTCTGATTGACGTGAAAGCGGTGAAGGCGAAAATACAGAGGTACCACGACCTGGGAAGGGCAAGTCAGAGAAATATACCAAGCAACATCTCAAGTTGTCCTTTTTTTGTGATTGCTGCAATCAGGATTGTTTCTGTGAATCTTTCTGCCCCACAGGACGCCTTTGACGCCTTGGACTGCGCAGGTGTTGCAAGCAAAAGCTTGCAACAGCCATGCGTTGTGGATTGTTTAACGATAAATTGCGGGTTGCAAAGCGACCTTTATCGCCCGACCAAAATATCTGAAATTCGGAGGGATAACACAACATAATATAATAATTATTATATATATATATATATATATATATATATATATATATATACCCTGATGATACACCAGACATGACTCTCATGGCTTTTGATCTTAATTGACTGTGTTCCAGTTTTTTGTGTATGTTATGTTCTAGTGAGCCAGTCCAAATGACTTGACTCACTTTATAGTCCACCAATAGAAGGTTAACCAATCAGAAGACGTAGAATATTCAATCCGTCGTGTATAAAGGCGGCCATTTTGTTTACTCTCTCCGAATGTCCAGTGCTAGCTTGTCAGGCGAAGAGAACCAGAAGGACGAACTATGCTCTGCTACTTTTATCGAAATATCCACTGCTAACCTGAACATCGCTTTCCTACTGTCTTCGAAATAGTCACTGCTAACCTCTGGATTCTATTAGGTTGGTACAAAAATAATGACGTAATAATGTCGTTTTTGGACGTATTTTTTAACGTCAAAAAACGACATCATTACGTCATTATTTTTGCACCAACCTAATATACTCAAAGACGACCGTCATCATAAACAACATTGGTTATGAGCCCAGACGACGATTATATTTTGACGGGAATGAATCGAGATATGGATTGTAGGAAACGAAATTCTTAGGCTACCTTAGAATAAAAGAACTTCATGACATCATTCTTTGCGAAGAGGACCAGAAGGGGGATGATAATTTTATAGAAAAAAATGCAACCCTGTTCGCTGAATTCCTGGATGGCAAGAGTTTGTCTTTGATAATGAGAGAGGCCAAAGTCAATGGACGGCGAGCTCTACAAATTTTGCGTGAACACTACTTGTCAAAAGGTAAGCCTAAAATTATTGCTTTATATACAGAACTAACCGCGTTAAAGAGACGAGAAAATGAATCTGTAACGGATTATATTATACAAGCTGAGAATGTCACAAATGCCTTAAAAATTGCAGGTGAGACTATCTCAGATGGACTGCTAATAGCCATGGTCTTAAAGGGTTTACCACCGACATTCAAACCATTCACGAGAGTTATAACTCAAAAAGATAAACAATTAACTTTCACTGAGTTTAAAATGGCGTTACGTAGTTATGAAGAAACTGAAAAAATGTGTACCCCCCAAAATCAAGGCAATAACGTAATGCAACTGAGAACGTCATTTAAAAAATTCAGAAAACCAGTCCCTCAAACCTATCAGACTAGGAATTATGATATCAAAAACAAGGGGCTTAAAACAATTATTACAAGAACTGGACCAATAATAATAATACAAAAAAAAATATCGTTTGTTTCCGTTGTGATAAAGTCGGCCATGTTCGTGCAAAATGTCAATTTTATACAGGGAATGATTTTTGTAAAAATGTAAAAACTTTTTCGAATGGGCGAACATATGGCTTTTCGTTTGGATTGGATACTGTAGCCAATAGTTATAATTCTTACCTAGTCGATACGGGTGCGACAAATCATGTAATTACAGAGGAAACAAAATTTATTAATTTTGACCCCAATTTTGAGCCCGACTCACATTTTATCGAGTTAGCTGACGGAACCAGAGCTAATAATTTAGTTTTAAAAAGAAGCGATGCTTGTATTTATCTACGAAATACTAAAGGAAATATTTGTAAATGTTTATTAAAAAGGGTTTTATATAATCCTAAATTTAAACAAAATATTTTTTTGGTTCAGTCTGCAGTTAACACTGGCATTAAAGTCAATTTTCACCAAGACAATTCAAAGTTAATATATCCAGACGGAACTGAATTTAATATACAGCAAAATGGACATTTGTATTATTTGAAAAGTATTAAGTCTGCGAAGACAGCCAGGCACGACTTAAAGACTTGGCATAAAATATTAGGCCACTGTAATAATTCGGATGTTAAAAGATTACAAGAACACGTCACTGGAATGAAAATTACATTTCCAAAGGGTTTGCAATATTGTGACACGTGTATTAAAGGGAAAATGACGAAATATAGAAATCGGGGTCAGATCACCAAATCAACAGATATCTTGTTCAGAGTTTATTGCAATTTAGCGGGTCCAATTTCACCAATGGGTATCGACACCTATTCATATATATTAAACTTTGTTGACGAATATTCAGGACTTATTATGATATATTTTCTGAAAAATAAATCTGATATCTTGCAAGCTACAAAAATCTATTTATCCGATATCTCCCCGTATGGAAAAGTAAAAGTAATTAGGACAGATAATGGTGGAGAATTTACTTCTGATGCTTACGAAAACCTCCTAATAAATGAAGGCATTAAACGTGAGAAAACTTGTTCTTATTCTCCACACCAGAACGGAGTCGCTGAATGCAGTTGGAGGACGCTTTTTGAAATGGCTAGATGTTTGCTAATAGAATCTAAGTTACCCAAAAATCTGTGGGTTTATGCATTAAATACAGCCGTATATATAAGAAACCGTTGCTATAATAGTAACATTAAAAAGACTCCTTACGAAGCTTATACGAACTTCAAACCCAATGTGAGTGATATGCATATTTTTGGTACAATTTGCTATACATATGTCGACCACATGGCAAAACTAGATCCAAAAAGTGAAAGGGGCATATTTATTGGGTATGACAAGACAAGTCCAGCCTATATGATTTATTTCCCACAAACTAAAATGATAAGGAAGATCAGATGCGTCAGATTTACAGATTCCTTTGAGCCAGGGGAGGAATCCGAAGAAAAGAACATTAACTGTGAGGAACTAGTCCAACCCGAACTAGTATGGCCTAATTATGGGCCTATAAGTAGAAAACCCGTTCAAAATCCACAATCAGAGGAAGGTGTTATAACCAGATGATGTAGACGAGGAAAAATCAGACGCAAAATTTGAGTTAAAAGAAAATACAACTGATGAAGGGTGACAAATTCCGCGTTATCCGACAAGAAACAGAAGAAAGCCAGACTATTTTGGAATGGGTCAATGTAATATCTGTGACATTGACTGTTGCTATTCGGTACAATGTATCCCAAAGAACTATCAAGAGGCCATACATTCTGTCAATTCCAAACGCTGGATAGCTGCCATGCAAAAAGAAATTACATCTTTAGTATCAAACGACACTTTTGAATTGAAAAAGGCCCCGGATGATAAAAATATTATCGGCAGACGTTGGGTTTATACTGTGAAGCGAACTGAGGATGGATCGCCAGTGTACAAGGCTCGTTTTGTGGCTAAAGGATTTTCGCAGATATACGGGGAAGATTATGTAGAAACATTCAGTCCAATAGACCGGAGGTGTAAACATATATCTGTCTTATCTTGATTTAAGTAGGGCTCCCGTAAATATCCCGTTCGGTACGAGAGAGTTGCGTGTCATTTGCCTGACCTAAAGTCTGGACACCCGAGGAAAAAATACATATTTTTAAGAAATGAAATTTTGAACATTATTTTATTGAACTGAAACATTAACAAATAACATCTTCAATATGATTTCCATCGTTTGTGATGCAAAGGTTGATGCGCTTTGCAAGATTCACGTGAACCTGATGCAATAACTCCACATTGACGTCAATTTTCGCACAATCACTCATTTATCCAGTCAAGTGTTTTGCATCTGTGATTTTTATTGTGTACATCTTCTCCTTTAGCAGACCCCAGAAAAAGAAGTCAATTCTTTCTTCTTTCGACAAAACCATGTTTAATCTGTGGAGGTGAAAATGAGATGTTAATCTAATATGTTCAGACATTAGGGACAACCTGTAGATTGGCAATGTTACTTTTGAACTAGCTAGATGTAACTGTAAGTTCTATTCTAATATTTTATTTTCCCGCACTTCTCGCCTGTGGAACTCTCTTCCAAATTCTTGTCTCCCTGTCATCTAGAATCCTCAAAACTTAAAAAGCAACGGCAATTGGTTGAGACGAAAGTCGAGTTATTTGGAAAAAAAACGAAACGCTACATTTGGGTGGGGGGAGGTACTGCTCACCAACCTCATTACACCGTCCCCACTGTAAAGCATGGCGGTGTCTCGATCATGCTTTGGGGTTGTTTTTCAACTGCAGGGCCTGGAGAGCTAGTAACCATCCAAGGTGTCATGGACAGTGTCAAGTACTAAGAAATATTGGAGGCAAACCTGCTGAAGTCTGCTAGGGCACTGCGCTTGGTTCGCAATTTCAAGTTTCAACAAGATAACAACCCCAAGTATGTGTCAAAAAGCACTAACGTTTGGTTTGCTAGCAAGAAAATTACAGTTTTGGAATGGCCCAGCCAATCTCCAGACCCCAATCCTATAGAAAATCTATGGCGAGATCTAAAGTTGGTTGTGCACCGACGTTCCTCATCCAATCTGACACAGCTTGAGAAGTTCTGCCATGAAGAATGTCAAAAACTGTCAGCAGACCACTGCAAAAAGTTTTTGGAAGGCTACCCGGGGTGTCTGCAGGCTGTAATTGACGCAGCAGGATCATCCACAAAGTATTAGCTGAAGACATTCCAAAGGAGGTGTAGACTTTTGCAAAGACATTTTTCAAAAATATCTTTGTTTAAGAATCAGTTTTAAATTTTGCAAATGTATTTTGTGTATTAAATAAAAGTGTGATAGATCTGCTTATTAAAACAAATTATTGGAGCTTAAAATATTAATTGTTCCTATCAAAATAAACAAAATACATCCAGTTTTCAAGCAGGTGTAGACTTTTGCAATGCACTGTAGGCTAAAATAGGTCCTTTCAGATCGAATTTCTTTCTTTGAAATCAGACGTTAATTATACTTAAATTCCAACAAATTATCCTTACTTTAAAAGAGAACAGAATAACAAATGACGATTATAAAATAGACATTGAGGTTTATTTATTTTATATAAGGAGCCGCCATATTCTGTTTGCATGATAGTCGGATAAGAGGAGGATGGATTTGTCTATTTACTCAATTATTCTCAATGAAAAGTTTTTTTGTTTTTTTTTACTCTTCTAATAATACAGGAGTCAGTCTACGAGAAGAATCAGTAGGCGCTTCCAGCCAATGTGAGAGATTCTAATCCTTCCCAAATGTTCCAAAACGTTCAATCATATTCACTGTCAATTTTAAATTAGCATATCGTCTTTCTTCTCCGACCGCCTCAGCACAGGGAGTTGCTTATTTTGATGACCGAACCAGCGTTCAGAAGCTGTCAGGCCCCCATCCACTAGGGAAAAAAAGGACAAGACAATGTCTTTACCTAACTATTTCCTTCTGCTATTACTTGGCAGTTAAACTCAGGTGAGTTCCACCAGATCAGATTTATCCAAAATCAACTTAGACATTTTCGCATAAGAACATCTACTTTGGAAATACTTCCCTGAATACTTTAATCTTCAAGAGTCAATAGTTTTCTGACCCTTTATCCTCACAATATTTACTTCCTAACACCTACGCTGTCATCAATCTCACGTACCTTATCCATCATAACCATTTTAGCAGTAATCCTCTACCTTGAGGGGCGCTCGTGCCTTGTATTGAGTGAACCCATATAAAAAGAATAAATATTTATGGCTTACGCTGAATTAGTTTCTTATAGGTATTAATCTTTGGTGTTCGAGTTCACATAAAGAGCCAGGATTTTGTATAGAAGCTTTCAAATCTGAAAGACAGACAATCACGTGATAACAGAAACTTGGCGGAACACAATCATTTCTTATCTTCCATTTCTGCATCTCTGCCTAGACTCGAACCAACTGAATCTAAATAAATACCAGAATCTTAATAAGTACTAGAATATAATGTGACACTATTTCGAGTTTAAAATCGCGTCGTCGTCTTCGTCTTTTATGGACTTGGGACAAAGATTGCTGCAGACCCCATTTTTTGCAATTCCCTTTTTCAGGATGCCTTGATTGACTAGCTCCATCCCGAAAGAGAGACTGGGGTATTGGTCCATTGGGAGTCGAACATATATGATTCAAGTATCCTTGCCTGGCAAAGGCGTGAATGTAGATGCCCAGTCCTATCCAGGGGCTGAGTTCCTTGAAAATTTCCTGCTGCCGGCCATGGTCGCTGGGTGGCCATTAGTGGAATGTACTTGATGCGCTAGGAAAAAAAAGTCCCAATAAGGCGGATTCAAGAAAACGTCATATTCTTAGTGGCTCTTTTCTGTTACAGGAATACAAAAAGTATCAAGGTCAGGAAGCAGGTAAATACTAAAGTTATTAGCTCTGGAAATAGGTAAATACTAAAGGTATCTTGTCTGGACGCAGCTAAATAGTAAAGGTACCAGGTCTGGAAGTTGCTAAATACTAAAGTTATCTGGTCTAGAATAGCTAAATACTAAAGGTAACAGGCCTAGAAGTAGGTTAATACTAAATGTTCCAGGTCTGGAATTAGCTAAATACTAATACTAAATGTATCGGTTCTGGAAGTAGCTAAATACTAAACGTATCAGGTCTGGAAGTAGCTAAATACTAACGATATCAGGTATGGAAGTAACTAAATACTAAAGGTATCAGTTCTGGAAATAGCTAAATACTAAACGCATCAGGTCTGGAAGTAGCTAAATACTAAATATATCAGGTCTGACAGTAGGTAAATACTAAAGGTCTCAGATCTGGAAGTAGCTAAATGCTAAAGTTATCAGGTCTGGAAGTAGCTAAATACTAAATACTAAAGGTATCAAGTCTGGAAGTAGCTAAATACTAAATGTATCAGGTCTGGAAGTAGCTAAATACTAAATGTATTAGGTCTGGCAGTAGGTAAATACTAAAGTTATCAGGTCTGGAAGTAGCTAAATACTAAATACTAAAGGTATCAGGCCTGGAAGTAACTAAATACTAAATGTACCAGGTCTGGAAATAGCTAAATACTAAATGTATCTGGTCTGGCAGTAGGTAAATACTAAATGTATCAGGTCTGGAAGTAGTTAAATACTAAATGTATCAGGTCTGGAAGTAGGTAAATACTAAAGGTATCGAGCCTGGAATTAACAGGCAAAATAACTTATTGGAGCTAATCTCCATAATTTTCGCAAGAATTTTCAACATTTTACTCAAAATTAAAAAGTTAACAGAAAACAATTATTTTAATTTTGATCAATATCAACACAGGATCGATATATCTTGAATTTTTACATATATATTTCTTAATACGCTATTTTTAATGGATAAAAAGCTCTGTTTATAATAAGCAGTATTGACAACACAACATTTACCGGCCTGAATGTGCGAGAAATTTCTTAGTTTCTTCTGACAGGAATCGATCCCATATCCTACAGGGAACCATGAGATAGTCTGTCGTGCTATACCAGTTTAGCTACGAAGTTGCGTCATGCTAGCAAGGTCGATTTTACAGCTTTTAAACTACAAATTTCTCATGATTTCCATCGAACTTTCATATCTGCTCGAAGCGTATCTTAACGTAAACAAATGACGTGTCACACTGCGAAATAGACAAACTCCAACAATTATTTTAATATATTTTATTCTTGTACGTTATTTTTATAGATACAAAATATTTAAGTAAATGCTCTGTTCATAATAAATCAGTATTAACAACATTTACTGGCATGAGTGTCCGAGAAATTTCACAGAAAATATGTATCCACCAACGGGAGTCGAACCTGTATCCTACACGGAACTGACATATAGCCTAACGTTCTATACCATTTAGCTACAGAGAAAGCATAGGGTTGGCAAAGTCGAATTACTGCTTTTAAACTACAAGTTTCCCATGATTTCTTTCGAACGCTGATATCTGCTCGAAGTGTATCTTAACGTAAACAAATGATGTCATATATTATGAAAAGTCCGACAATTGTTTTAATATGTTTATTGTTTATTTGCTGTAAAACAATAAAAAAAAGAAAAGAAAATCTAAATCTATCTATCTGAATATATTATTATTATTATTATTAGCGACTACTGAGATTAAACTTTTTATTTAACTTTTCTTGTGTTCGTGTTTTGTTTTCTGGACATAAAGTGTGTGAAAATTAGCCAAATGTTCTATATATCCGAGGGCTTTTGATTATTCTGTAGCCATTATCGAGGATGTTTTAATATTTTTATTTTTAGCGTAATGTATGCCAAAATCCAACCGCAACATACTTGTAGAAAATACAATTATAATAGCCTCATCCACATGTAAAAAGTCTAAAAAACAGTACTAATAATAAAAAGGAAAAAGCCAACGGCAACTATGAACACGGCCACAATATTATGACCGTGTTTGGAAAATAATAAAATATTCACTCTAGAAAAATATAGAAAAATCGAGACATTCAGTTAAAAATAAAATGAAACCCATGAAAAAAAACATGAAATATGTGGAAAGGTAACATAGAGGGGTACTGATCTTTTCGTTGCGTGTCGTTTCTAGCTTTTTCTAATCTATCGGCAATACTTCAGGCCCCAGTGCTGCATCACAGACTGAATGAACGATGATCAATTTTACTATGCTTTTTTTTTAACACGCTTATTTTCAGCGGGGTTGAAACACAGTAATAGTAGCATCTTTTGTCCGGGTGGAGCAACAGATAGAGGGAGAGACGGAACGAGCCTCAACAGATCGGCCAGCATCTTGCCTTTCTTTCAGCCTTATTGTTTTTAGCGGGCTAAGAAATAAGGCTGCAATTAGTCGACTCTCTTATTCTATTCTTGAAACTGTGTTGTCTTCGCGCGTTTTTCGGTCCTATATTAAAAATTAAAGACAATCGATCAATGTCAGAGTTCTAAACCCACCCCTACTCAATTCGGGTCGTCAAAATTCTAACCAGTCCGGTAGGTTTTGCTATTTGGGGCCTAGACTATGCTTTCTGTAACCTAATACATAGCAAAGTATAACATTTACACTCGTCATAGCCGAATTTAGAAAGAATGATGATAATGGTGATAGCTTACTGACAGTCTGGTGATAAACGATGTTTGCAGTAATGTATAAATTGGAAATTAATTCGTTCTTCTTAATCAGGGATTAAACCCGAGTATACGAGATTTCCTGCCTTAATGCTAAACCCAAGACAACACGGCAACCCGACGCTTCATACAAACAACTTCTCATCAGTCAATATTTTGTACTATATTTATTATATATTATTATATTATATTATTATATTTTATTTATATATTATATTATATTTATATATATTATATTATATATATATATTATATTATTATATTTTATTTATATATATATTATTATATTATATGCATATATTATATTATTATATATTATATTATATTTATATATTATATTATATTATTATACATTATATTATATATATATATATTATATTATTATATTTTATTTATATATTATATATTATTATATTTATATGTATATATTATATTATTATATATTATATTATATTTATATATTATATGTTATTATATTATATTATATTTATATATTATACTATTTATTGCGCAACTTTATCAATATCTCTAAATTTAACCCACCACCAACCATCACACGTCAGAAGATCTGAAAATCCAGGCCTTGTCTAGACCACGCCCCACTATTAACTTTAAATCTTTTCTTTGATGTCACCGTCCTTAACAAGTCATATTCTAGTGGGGGTTCAAAATAGTAAAACATTTGACAGTTGTTCTGAAAGCTTGTCTGAATATTTGATAGTCTCTACTCTCTCAGCATCAAAGACAAAACTCAAAGAATTTCCTGGTTGTGGGCGTTCGGCAAGAAGAAGAAAAAGAAGAAGGGATCTATATCAGACGGTCTTAATTAAAATGGCCGACTTCGTCTGGTCGAGGGTCCATTGAACCGGAAGTAGTTTTCTAACAATTACCACGTGGGTAAATTCAACGAGATTACGTCATTTCCATCGTTAGATTCCTTACTGTTGTCAGGCCGAGTTACAATTATTAAAGCAGTTGGGTAAAGTTTGGCACCGTATCACAAATAAAAAAACAATCTAAAAAAAAAAAGATGTTTTGATAGCTACTTAGCCTTTTGATAATTTTCGCTTGAAGATTAAAAGATTTAACAGGCCAATTATTCGTCCCGCCCTTGACCTTTTGTGGAATATAAAAACATTTGCTGTCTTGAATAACCTTAGGAACTGGGCTGTTTATTTTTATATCCATCTGTGTAACGCGTTTCGTCCCTTATCGCATATATATCAGACCAACATTCTAGATATCCCGCTTACAATACTGGAGGCTGGTGTGAGGTCACGTACATCTGTATTCAGCGGCCGGGGCTGTCACATAATATTATTCCTGCATAATAACAAAAATGTGATTTCTGTTCTCATCAGGTCACCAAATAATGTGGCCTTATACCAGAATTAGCCAAGCTTATCTCGCATTGGGTGAGCTATTTGCATACGTATGCAAAGCCTATAACGTACGCCTATTGAAATAATCACTTACGCTGACTCGATATTCCGGGCTAAGGTTTGCCTTGATTAATTGGTTGTTTTTTTCCTAGATACAAGTTAAAAATATGCATAAAAACGATTTAAAATTGAACTTGTATATTACCTTACCCGTCCCGTGATCCTAGGGTCGCTGCGCAGCTAAGCAATTGACCACCTTCCTCCCGGTTGCGTGCCAATGTCTGGGTCTCTGAAAATGATCTTCCAGTCCATTCAGCGTCTTTTTTTCCTCTCTCCGCCTCTTCTTTTGCCTAAAGTGTTACCTTGAAGGCAATGGAAAGATGATGCCGTGTCCAACTTCCTCTTCTTCACGGTGGTCATCAGGCCTTCCAACGGGAGCGTTTCTTGTCTCGTCCTGCGTCATTTGGGATGCGGTTTACGGAGAAGAGGCCGAGGATGGCGCTATAGAATCTCATTTCAAATGCTTGGATCCTTTCGCTGTATTTTTGCTCTTAATGTCCAAGATTCGGTGTCGTGCAAAAAGATAGAAAAAGGCCAGTGCATGAAAATCTCTGCACTTTGATACTTTCAGCTTTCAGCTCATGAAGTCAGTTCTTAATTTAATTATTTGTGGCCTGAATTATAATTTACGGTTCCTGGAAAAGAGCTCTTATCAGTGTTCTAATAAAATACGACACCAAAATGATATAAAAATTGATCAATCGATTCGTTTTCTATGGCTTATCAAATGGATAAAGCACATTATTTAAACTAGAATTTTTTTTAAATTGTAAGATTTTTTAGTTAATAATATACTGTTATTCACTATTGTATTATATAAATATATGTATAATATAAACAATATATATATATAAATATATCATTATATATATATATATAAATATCACATAAACAGTCAACAAGAGAAATCTACAGTCTGTTTCATGCCTGACGATTGCGTGGCCTGACCATTGCATCTAGCATTTAACGGACTGTCGTTCAATGAGCTTCAAACCATCAAATTAATTTTTCATGCGATTAATCTGATATTGATCTCTTTATACCATAAATATAAGTACGATTAAGACTATATTTCTTCAT
>CAHIKZ030002051.1:220000-235000 GCA_903632075.3 Acanthosepion pharaonis | reverse complement strand
GTTGTCATTCTTTTCTTTTGAAGCGATACACACACACACACAAACACATACGTACGCACACACACACACACAAATACAAATATATATATATATATATATATATATATATATATATATATATATATATATATATATATATTATATAATAACGATGAAGAGAAAAATACAGCTTTTATTACGAAGTCGATATAATTCTCATATGAGATTCCAGATGAAATGTGTCGACAATAATATAATGAAATAAATCTCATCATTTGTCAGAGTTATTTCTTTGTATAAAATGTGGGCTCCCATACTCCGTCAGAGAAAGTTTATCTCATGAGGACAAAATGGAACTGTCCTAAGCAGTCATAAGCTATTTAATATTTCGATTCACAAATAACAATTTGCTGATGAAGATGGGAATAAATAGTGAAATACTGAAAACTTCAAGTTCGCTTTCAGATTTATTGATCAACTAAAGAGTGCAATGGATAAATTGTCGTCCAAATGACGCAAAAATTAAAATAACAGTAACACATCACATATATTTACCACAATTACACAAAAATATTTTTAAATAATAAAGTATAAAATTATTCCATAAAATCGCCATTGGCTTCAACCACGGCCTTCAGACGACAAATCTCTTGCATCCATTCTGGACGGTCTCCTTGTTTAAGTTGATGAATGTTGCCATAAACCTTGCCTTCAATTCATCTTTGGTCTTACAAGGAGTTTTGTTGACCTCTTGCTCAAATGCGCCCCACACATAATAATCAGGGGCTTGCAGTCTAGGGAGTTAGATGGCCAGATGTACGGGGTAATGGGGTCACAGAAATTGTCTGACAGCCATGACTGTGTACTTCTGTTTGTGTGGCATGGTCCAGAGCCCTGTTGCCAGACACAGAATCTTACAGCAGCCTGTGATGTGTGATGAAAGCAGATAGCCTAAACAGGCATATACGCATATATTAAGGTTAATTTCCGCCTAGCAACAGAATAAAGGTCACGTGGGAGTCTTATGACATTTTGGGAAGGCAGGTGAAAAGGTTGACTGACCCAATTACCTGTAGCGACAAATGTCTAGACAGAAGCTAGACAGGGAACGGATGTAAGCTAGAATTCACGCCAAAACTTAAGACACGTGACAGTCAGAGATTCACTCGAGAATCAGTTGCTATCTTGACTTGGAAGAGGCAAGACCTGAAGCTGAAGCACTGATAGTTTATGAACGGAAAGATAAGACGCATTTGATAGTGATGGAACTTATCCAGTTCAACCCAGGAAACTCCGGACAAGAAATATAAGAAAAGTATTCCTGTTCGATAACCCCAAATTGAAGACGCAGAGAAATTTATAAACTATATACCTCTGTTAAAAAAAAAGTTGGAAGAAAGTTATACCCCTGTTATATTCAAAATTGAAAAGAAAAAAAACCAGAATAGAAAGTGTATACCTCTGTTATAAGCTGAATTGTGTAAAGAAGAAGAAGGAAAGAAAGAAGAAAACCAAAGAGAGGAAGAAAGTGTACATCCCTGTTGCAGTGAGTCGGGTTTGGAAACCGATCTGTCTACAGAAGAAAAGGAAGGAAAAAGAAAAGGCGAAACAAAGAGATTTAATGAAGAAAGTTTATACATCTGTTACAGCCGGACAGTGTGTGAAATTGTGTTTGTGTCGAGAAAAGAAAAGAAAGGACATTGATATAAAAAAGAGAACTGAATATAAAAGATAAGTAATCATATTTTGGACCCGTAGTAGAAAGATATACATATATCCATGAATATTATGTTTTGCAAACACCTTTCCACATGTAAAACAATAATTGTAACTCCTATCCCATCTCTTTTGTATGTGCGTTGGCTTCTGCATTCAATTCAATTCATAGTAATTCATACTTATATTTTTGTATGTTCGGGTTCAGTTGAATCCATTTAGAGTTAGGTGAATTTTGATATCCCAACGTAAGTTTTGAGATCTGGTCGTCGGATGTTTTAACTCATACTTATCTGTTCTTTTATTTTGATATTTGTATATTTGTACATATTAAAATTCTTGTATCAAAAATCGCTAAGCCTTATAGTTCATCCGTGTATTGTGGATCAGTATTCGTGTTGAAAACGAAGCGGATCTGGGAAAGATTACTGTTCAATTATCCCAATCGAACAGTTGTCTTAAAAATATTTTTGTTTACCAATTGTCCATTGTCACGATCTGGGAGAGATAGCTTGTATCTCTCCACAGGTGTGAGAATGTATATATCTCTTAGTCGGCGTATGATCGCCCTATAAACACATTCGTCTTTTGACCCATGGCAGCACTACCTCCTCGACTTGATGTAGGCTTCCGTGTTCAGTCTGAGAGCCTGTGGAAAGATGAATGGAGGCATAACGTTGCCACACCATCACTAGTGATCACCCCGCAAACACATTCATAATTAGACTGATCCAACTCTTTTCGAATCCCCTGCACTACCATTTGATTGATACCCAAACACTCAGAAATGTTCGCATTGGGAGTTCCTAATGGGGAAAATGTATTTGCCAATCAAATTTCAGTAAAAATTTTAAATTTCTGGCAGAGTGAATTGCGTTCATGGTGAATCTTTTGCTCACAGAGGGTAAAAACTTGACCATAATATAGTCGACAAGATCTAAAACAAGACAACGCTCATGCGCTGCAATTAAATATATAAAATGGCAACAATTTACCCATCGCACCCTGTATAATAGCTAATGATACAAATGTAGGCGACCCCCAAGGCTCTCCCCTCGGCCCTACTCTCCTGATTAATATTATTATTATTATTATTATTAACCATCTGCCAAGGAACTTTCACAGATCGTTGGTAAATATTGATACAGATTATACTGCTGTTTATGGAAGCACTTCCTAGAATAATAGTGATCGGCGCCTTGCTACTGATCTCTCAGGTGAGCGAGCTCTAACAGCTCACTGGCGAAATAACTGGCTTGTTACTTTTCAGTATATCAAAAATCGAACTAGTATCTTTTCCTCTTCACCGATCGGATACAGAGTTTTCTCCAGTCACGAAGAGTGGTTCTACTCTCAATGTGATTCCATGTTAGCAAAGTCTCTTGTGTCTCCTATTCATTCCACACTTCAAACATCAATTGATAAAGATGCTGGAAACATGGTCGGCTCATTTTTTCACCCCATGAAGTATCGGATTCCTGCTGCCATGCTTCATCTTTACAAGAATCACATTAGAGCAAAAATAGAGCATTGCTGACCTATTTGTGTTGGGGCTTTTTAATCCTTATTGGGTCAAATTGTTATTAAAGTAAGGCTGGGAGGACCGCCATTGTTTGAGCTGTGATCACAATATCAAACGGTCATATTGCGACTCTGAATGTTGGCGAAGAAGGCACCACAACAGACATACATTATCGAAGGAGGAAACCTAACGTGATCCCCCTATTATTGTGGCCTTGTGTCAGATTATGTTTGGTGTACGCTCATTAATCAGACGCTTACTACAGTAGAGAGTTAGATTGTTATTTTCGTACAAATCGTGAGTAGTGGAACATTAAGAACGAGGAGAACTCACAAGAGTAAAGATCGAAGACATTGTAGTGGCGACTTTTTTTCCGATACAATCTTGCAGACAATGGCTCCACGGATATTATGGGAAGAAAAACATAAATAAAATAAAAAATAAATGATTAAATAAATAAAATAAAAATTTTCAAATTAAATGAATATATAAAATAAATTAAATGAATAAATAAACAAAATAAAATAAAAAAAAAAGATTTACATAAATAAAATAAAATAAAAATAAAATTAAATGAATAAAATAAAAATCTCAATTAAATGGATAAAAAATAAAAGAAAATAAAAAGAAATGAATAAATAAATAAAATAAAAAAATTAAATGAATAAATAAATAAAATAATATAAAAAATAAATTAAATAAAGAAATAAAATTACTGAACTCAGTGTCAGGACTTTAAATAACATAAAGCATTAGCTTTAAACAGAATGAGAAAACTGGTCTCCATTTCCTTCACAGTGACTGAGAGAGAGAGAGAGAGAGAGAGAGAGAGAGAGAGAAAGTGTGAGAGAAAGAGAGAAAGTGTCCATACAAAGAGTAGAGTAATCACATAAGCCATGAAACTGATTGTCATCAGGCAGTGTTCAATTCTTTGTTCATATTGTTTATAATATTACACGCTCTATCTCCGATATTGAACAGTCTTCCTTGTAAATATAAACAAAATTTTAAACAACACACACACACACACACACACAATTTATATATATATATATATATATATATATATATATATATATATATATAAATGGAAATAATCCGACAATTATTTTAATATATTTTCTGTTTATACGTTATTTTTATAGATACAATTTATTTAAATAAATACTCTGTTTTTTAATTAAACAGTATTAATTACATTTACCGGCTGGAATGTTCGAGAAATTTCGTAGAAAGTCAGGTCGAATGACGGTTTCCGTATAGGACACAGGTTCGATTCCTGTGGAGACGCATATTTTTTGTAATGAAATTTCTTTTTCATTCAGGCCGGTAAATGTAATTAATACTGTTTAATTAAAAAAAAAAAAAGAACAAATTCTGGTATTTTTATTTTTCTGGTGTTATTTACATTGGTTAAGCAGGTTTCTCGTGCAATTGATTTGTTAAACAACGTTAGTATAATTTATGGCGTTACGAATTGATGTTGAGACGATGCGTCCTTTCGAAGCTCCAAGAAATTAACCGATTCCAAGCCTAACTGAATAAACGTAAATATTGCTTTTCGTACGTCAGTGTGTAATAACTCAAGTATATCTGTGGCATTCAGATGCTAATATACATTCGTAAGTGTGTGAGTGTGTGTTTGTATGCGTGTGTAGGTTCATAGATAGGTAGGTATTCATGTTAGCTGACACATAGGAAATGAGCATTTTACAGTTATTCGTTAATTGACAATTGTCTGTTCCGCGAGCACACGCGAGATAACACGGGTGGCGTAAAGAAAAATGGGGGTGTCGACTGCTGGCGGTAGACCTTCATTCAAATCTATGGTTTTGCTTTCATTCAAGAGGAAACGAGAAGCGTAAGTCTGTCAAAGGCGCCGTTTGCTTTCTACTTTCTTCCGTTTTATCTGATCCAAGTGATTAAGGGGCGGACGTGACAGACGCATTCTTGGGGACATTTGTATTAGCAATTGCCTGTGAAAAGTGGTTTTTAATCTTTAAGCTGCTGGCCTGCTTCTGAATTATTCCTTTCAGCAAGGTATAAATCCGTTTCTTCGTTCACTCTGCCCGATCACCAAATGTTAGGGGAAAAGTCTTATCACAGGTATACGACGATCATTGAGGAAGTTGTATAAAACACTCTCTCATGGCTCACTGTCTATAAAGAAACAATAAAGAACAGATTTTCTCCAACATGGAGTCGGCTACCCCCCGGGCCACATAAGGCCCGCGAATGATTTCTCTACGGCTCGCCAAATTAACCGTAATAAGGAATTTACATTTTTTTCTTGATCGTGTTATTCCGGCAGTAAAATAAGGAACCTTGTTTAAATAATCGTTGTTTTGTCTTAAAACCTCCAGGCAGTCTTCTGGGCGTAGCGGTCTGGAGTCGAGACAATTTATCATGGTACATTTGATATCATGGCGCTCCTCCAAGACCCTATACAGCTGTCTGGGCCGCTCTCTCCAAAAAGTTGCAAACCACTGTCTTCAACGCTTGATTGGAACCAGAAAAATCTGTTACAACTACAGTAAAATCCCTGACAACCGGACTAAGAATGCCTTCCGAATATGAGGAATTGGTTACAAAGCCCGGATATGAGGGGTTATATTTAGATTAAAATGAAAGAACTGAAATCAGGTTTAAAATTTATTTTCAATGTTTTATAGTAAACAAAATAAGCTAATGGTGAGTGAAATATAACGGAAATGATTTTAAGAAAAAAATAAAATAAGTTATGTAATGTTAATGACAATTCATTAAATTAAGTATGCCACGTATGCAAAACAAATAATGTAACGAGGATTTTTTAATCGCTGTTGCATGATGATTCTTTCTCTTCTAATGTCATTCTCAACTTTTTCCACATTTAGTTTTGCTTTTGTTCTTGAAATTTTTAAACGAACGGCACTTTTTAACTCTGCGTGCGTTATTGGAATTGTCATAGCTGAATGCTGGCTTTCTTTCCATAAAACTGACAAACTTTCTTTTTCAGTTTCTGTCCAGGTTTCATCCCAATCATGCATCTCGTCGCTATCTTGTTGCAGATTTGTCTCGTTGCCATCCTTTCCTCGTATTCCCATCATCTTTTGCACCAATATAAACCATTAGCGTGAAATAAGCCATTATCGAAAGTAAATTTCCTGAAAAACAGAAATTTCAAATCAGTTACATATCACCCAAATAGTTCAAATGAATTTAGGTAAAAATGGCAGCGGTAAAAATGGCAGCGGTAAAAATGGCAAAAGTGGATAAATAGGTAAAAATGGCAACGGTAAAAATGGCAAAAATGGATAAATAAGAAAAAATGGCAAAAGGAAAAAAATATAGATGAATATCTCATAATGAGTTTATTAAAATCTTGGATACAATACATAATGGAAAAACATGAGAAGTTTGTCAAATTAAAAAGAATATTCAGCTAAAGCTCCCCCCATGAGATTTTTACTTTTAGGGATTACATCTGAACACACTGAAAAAAAAAAAAAGAATTATAGATCCACTTGATGAAACCGAAAACAAACAAAAACAATAAAACATTAATTATTTCAGAGGCTATCAGACAAAGATATTTTCGGGTCAGACTGGTGCTAGTAAAATTTAAAATATCTTGTCTGATGCGTTTTCAATTTTTTAATACTCAAGTGTGAAGTCTCTGAGAGGCGTCATATAGACATTTAGCAAATAGGTGAACAGAAATTCAAAACGTTTGCTGAGGAATAGGCTTTTGAACTCTAGAATATTTACTTCGTTTACCATAATTTACCAATAAAATAATTAAATTAGACTCTGAGAGTCAATACGAAATCTGTAAATGGGATTCCCCCATTAATTGTCCCAACACTAATATATATATATATATACACTAATACACTTATTTTATATATATATATATAAAAACACTAATATACTTATTTTATATATATATATATATATATATATATACACATCTCTAATCCTAATGTCAGCTATCAATTATAAAATTAATTATAGTCATCAAATTCACTTAAACACGCTACGATTTGTGCTTTTACTGCAATTAGAGTAAATGAAAGCGCCCCCCTTTAAAAATTTAAAAAAAAGCCATCGAAAATTTTAAAAAATGTTTTTAATACTAGAGCGGGAACTTAGCCCTATTTAAAACAAGAGGAGAAGGAGCTTAGCTACCCCCCCCCGAGTAAATATCTATTTAAAAATATTTATTTTGAAATATTGAGTGGGGGGAATTAGCCCTATTTTAAACTACAGGGATGGGAGCTTAGACCCATCCTTCTCGAACGGTCATAATTTTCCGTTGTCGAATTGCCGTTTTTTCCTATTTATCCACTTTTGCCATTTTTTCCTATTTATCCACTTTTGCCATTTTTACCGTTGCCATTTTTACCCTGCCATTTTTACCGAGCACCAGTTCAAATATACACATGAAAATCATGCCCGGATATGCGGGATTCCGGATATGACGGATTCTACTGTATTATCAACCTTAACACAAGTTTTTATAAAGTCACATAAACTAACGGTAATTTTGTAATATATGACAGCAAATGGCTTCCAATCAAGATGTTACGAAAACCTTATTGGCGATTTTTTTTATTTCACATCACACTCCAACGTGTAAAAAGATTTTCAAGGCCCACTATGAGTCTGGAAAAGAGGTATTTTATCAAGAATAAAAAAAAAACAACTATGAAGCCCTTACAGAAAATTTACAGTAAAATTTTCGCACTGGACAGGAAGGTAAGAGAAAGATTGAAACAGAGAATATCCCATTTGACATGCGTGAAAGGATAGCAGAACAAGTGCAAAAGCGGTAAAGTTACTTAGTGCAACAAAAGAGTGGAAGCTGTGAAGAGCCATGATCGCCTATTTCCTTGAAATTAACTTATCCTGCTCACTTAACTCTGACTCCACCTGCCATGCTCGACCATTCTCGGCTATTTTCTCCACGAATTACAAATATTAAATTAGAAGAATCCGTGGAGAGCCATAAGTGACGACGTCCTGAAGGAAATAGCATTAAAAAAAAACTTTCACGCAATCACTTTTCAGAAATATATTCTATACAAGAATTCTCTCCAATCGTCCGTCTTGAAATATCACAGTGGTTTACACGTCGGGAAATGAAGAGATGGGTTTTTTTTTCTGCAAATAAGTGACAATCATCATCATGTGTTTCTGTTCATATAGCCTTTTATTTAAATTACCAGCTGTTTCACTGATGTATTTATTGGAACATTTTTACAGTCTGTTTTTGTAAATTCTTGGTTCAAGTTTAATGTTTTGTATTAAGTAAATCTTTTATTGGTTTTGAAGTCATTGTAACCAATTTTAGATAAATTCTTTTCAGTATCTGTCTATATTTCTGAGATGAGGTATTATGTACACTATTTACATTATTCGGACTATTGTCCCCATCTTTGTTGCCATATTTATTACAACGTTTCGGCCGTTGTACGTTTCGGCCCTTCAGTATCTGTCTATATTTCTGAGATGAGGTATCGTGTACACTATTTACATTATTCAGACTATTGTCCTCATTTTTGTCGCCATAATTATTACAAAGTTTCGGCCTTTCAGTATCTGTCTATATTTCTGAGATGAGCTATAATGTACATTATTTACATTATTCGGACTATTGTCCCCATCTTTGCTGCCATATTTATTACAACGTTTCGGCCGTTGTACGTTCCGGCCTTCCGGTTATCAGTTATCTCCTGTTAATTCCCCTCACCAAGTGCGTGTGTGTGTTTGTAGTGCGATGTATGCGTGTGTATGTATGTAAATGTATGTGGGTGTGTGTGGGCGTGTAAACTTTATTTAATGCATGTGTGTGTGTGTGTGTGTGTGTGTGTGTGGCACTTGTTGTGGTGCGCGTGTGTGATGTGTAAATTTGTGTTTTGCGTGCGGTGCGCGTGTGCACCTGCAATGTGTTTGTGTTCGTGTGTGTTTGCGGTGCGTAAATGTGTGTGCATGCGCGTGTGTGTGTGTGTGTGTGTGTGTGTAAATGCGCGTGTGTTCGTGTGTGTGTGTGTGTGTGTGTGTGTGTGTGTGTGTGTGTGTGTGTGTGTGTTTAAACAAATGCCTTCAAAAAAAATCACACAAATGTACGTCGATTTTAATTTTTTTTGGACTTGTTCGACCAGTTGTTCTTCTGATGCAAAAATAAAAAATGAAAAACGCCACATTTGTAAACATGGAACGAAAAGCGACGGACACTGGGCTTCGTACGTTCATTTTATTTTTAGGTCGGGAACGCAAAGTCTCCAAGGTTAAAAATAAAGATGCAAACATTGCCAGTTTAAAAATCAATAATCAAGAAAAGACATTTTTAAAGTTTATAACTTAAAAAAACAAAACAAAAAAGACACGAGTTCCTCGCTTTGTTTGAAATTCTTTGCTTTAGAATCAAAATAGGAAGTTTCTCTGTACCGTTAGGAACGTTATAAGGTTTCTTTCTTTTATGATTCCTTCATCATAAACACTACATATTTTTTCTAACTAGAATTAAACCCGTTCTTGAACGCCTACAACATAATGTAATGCGAAATGCATTTTTCAGTCCTTCATTTTGTCAGATTAATAAATGTATTCTTTCATCCACATGAGTACCTTTTCAAAATCTAAAATTTCTTACACACACACACACACACACATCACACATACATATATATATATATATATATATATATACTTTGGTATAATTGGTATATACGGAATGAATTCCAATAACCAACAATTACTATTCTTAAAAGAGTGCTCAATACAAATATAGCAAATATAATTATTTTTATAAAAAATTATAACATAAGTATGTTATAAAATCACTAAAAAATAGCCATTTTGTTTCAACACACTCTGTGTCTTATCAAGTGATGATGTTGAAAATAAAATAAATGGTTTTAAAAGTTTCAGATTAATTAACGATCCTACACTAGGGGGAAACATTGTTACAAAAGCTAGAATAACCAATCAAAAACGAAGTATAGAAAGATTCAAAAGCTTGACAACGAAATCCTGCTCTAATAGCTATTCAGATCTTTAAATACGTGTAATATTAAAAATAATTTATACTAACTAATAATTATAAATTTATATGATAAAATTTAATATTAAAATTAAAAATGGCAATTTTTTAAAATCCAAATTTAATCACTATTAAGTTTAAAACTACAAAATTATTGAGAAAAGAAAAAATATATATGTTTATTCAATTCATTTCTTCATTGAAATTACGTTCGACAAGACAAGACGCTATAATACATCCGGTCATTTGATAATACATATATATATTTTTTTTTTTTTTCCTTTCTTTTTGTTTTTATTTTAAAGTTTGTGAATATGGTCTTAAACTTCAGCGTGACACAACAAAAACACAATCAGATTATAATACATAAGCATCCAGACATAATTAAATACACACACACACACACACACACACACAAACATACACACACACTAAAAAAAAAAAACTATTCAATATAAAAACCCTGTTAATTGCAACCATAATAAGAAAAGAAGATCTAGAAAGATTTATTTGGTTCACTCCAGTAAAAACAATGTTATGGTCAAAACTAAGTTAGGGCATATATTTATAAAACATAATCAAAAAACATTTCCCAACCCTGAAACTAACCCACTTAGTAAAATATTTAATCCTAATACCCTTAAATTAAGCTATAGTTGTGCTGATAACCTTTTTGCAGATAATTAAAAAACATAACAACATAGTCTTTAACAAGTATAGGAGTTCAAAAGTATAAATTTGACTAATCAACAGGTTACTAACTGCAATACTAATTATAAGAATACAAATAACAACTTATGTAATTGTAGGAATCCGAATAATTGTCCACTACAAAATAACTGTGGGATTATATATATACTGTAGTCTATCTTGGTACTATTTCAACAATTGAAAATCCAAATATAAAGAAAGTTTTATTGGTTCTACTTCATGAAAAACATTCAAGGAACGCTGGCGGGGGCATATGCAATCCTTTAATCACAGTGAATATAGGTACATGACTTCATTATCCAAGTATTTTTTGGGAATCTAAAAGAAAAAGAAAAAACACCTACGATTAAATGGAGTTTGGTTAAGAAAGCTCGTACATGTAACTCCCTATATACCCCACATGTTACCTATGCCTTAATGATAAATTTGAAATTATTAGATTTAAAAAATAAGGCTGATCTCTTAAATCAAAGATATGAACTTACAGTAAATTGTAAACACCGTTATAAATTTAACTTAGTGTAATAATCGTATACTTTAAATGATAATGAGATGTCGCTGTATTTTTAATAGATTAGTATTTTTTGATTGCATGGTGGTCATACTTACGATATAAATGTGTGTATTGTTTACCTGCATAGTGTTATTAGTGTTGGTGTAAATGTATATATATTTATTTATGTGTTGGTTAGAGTATTTGCACTGAAATGTGTAGGTTGGTGTATAAATGTATTTATGGTTTGTTTTTTTTTTTTTTTTTTATATGTGGGTGTATGTGGGTGTGTGTGTGTATGTATATATATATGAGTGTGTGTGTATATATATATATTAATGTGGGAAGGTAATCATTTATAAGAGAAAAGGTTAATAATTGTTGCTGTATATGTGTATGTGTGTGCCTATATATGTATGTGTGTATGGGTGGTGTATATGTATGTTTATTGTGTGTGTATGTGTGTATATGTATGTATATGTATGTATATATATATATATATATATATATATATATATATATATATATATATATGTGTGTGTGTATATGGTATATATATATATATATATATATATATATATATATATATATATATATATATATATATATATGTATGTGTGTATGTGTATATGTGTGTGTGTGTATGTATATGTATATGTATGAATATATGTATATGTATGTATGATAAAATCAGAAATAGTATAATGGTTTGGACCAGCATGGTTCATAGATTAGGTGCGACTGAGGAATGAGTTCGTTCCTCACTGGGTACCCCTAATTTCGGCTTTGTGCCACGATATATTTATATATATATATATATGTGTGTGTGTGTGTATGTGTGTATGTGTGTATATATATATATATATATATGTGTATGCATATATATATATATCTGTATGTCCTATTTTATTGTGTATGTGTATTTATATTTAAGTATATTTCTGTTTGTATGAATGTGTTTATATATTTGTATGTTAGACTATATGTATATTGCTGTGTGTTGGTGTTTGAAAATTATATTTATGTATCTATATGTTAGTTCGTTTATATATGTATTTGGTTGAATGTTGTTGTATTTTTTATGTATGCATGTATATATGGGTAGTTGTTATTGTAGATAGATATATTTATTTATATATATATTTTATTTGTAGATATGTATGTGTGTGTATATATATTTATGTATGTTTGTGTATGTATATATATATGTGTGTGTTGTTGGCACCTATTATGTATGAGTTTGTTTGTGTGTATGTGTGGGTATGGAAACTTTGGTATATCATGACTGTTTTTTATATATCTAAGTATGTGTGCATAAAAGTCTATGTATATATGTGTGTGTGTATTTAGGTTTATATGTATATGTGCGTACATGTGTACTTGTTATCATAGATATGTATATGTATTGTTTATGTTTATATATTTATTTGTATGTATTTCTGTATGTATATGTATGTATGAGTATATTTTATGTGTGTTAATTTGTTTTTTGCTGCCGTGTATATATATATATATATATATATATATTTGTGGATTTCTTTATCCTGTTTTTCTTTGCCAAATATATAATGAAACTATTATCAACTTATATGATTAATAATATATATTTTTTATTGATATTTATGGTTTTAGAATTTTCGTTTTAATATATTAAATAATATTATTTTAAACATTTTTATCTTTGTATATTTGCTCCTTAAGTTATAATTCAATAAGTGGTTAGCATTTATTTAAGTCTGAAATATTTACTGGTTGTGATTTCTCAATATCTATGCCATTGTCTGTGGATGTATGTATGTGTATATATCGGTGTCTATGTGTATGTAGAGTGTATTCACATTTAACTGTGTGTGTGTATAAGTGTTAGTTTCCACGTCTCCTTTTTTCATAAAGGGCTGTAGAGATGTTCATGTATTCCCCCCACCCTCTTCTTTTTTTTTTTTTTTTTTTTTTTTTTTTTGTGTGTGTGTGTGTGTGTGTGTGTGTGTGTGTGTGTGTGTGTGTGTATCTAATTATGTCTGGATGCTTATGTATTATAATCTGATTGTGTTTTTGTTGTGTCACGCGTGAGTTTAAGACCATATTCACAAACTTTAAAATAAAAACGGAAAAGAAAGGGAAAAAGAAAAAATATATATATATGTATTATCAAATGACCGGATGTATTATAGCGTCTTGTCTTGTCGAACGTAATTTCAATGAAGAAATGAATTGAATAAACATATATATTTTTGATTTCTCAATAATTTTGTAGTTTTTAAACTTAATAGTGATTAAATTTGGATTTTAAAAATTGCCAGTTTTTAATTTTAATATTAAATTTTATCATATAAATTTATAATTATTAGTTAGTATAAATTATTTTTAATATTACACGTATTTAAAGATCTGAATAGCTATTATAGCAGGATTTCGTTGTCAAGCTTTTGAATCTTTCTATACTTCGTTTTTGATTGGTTATTCTAGCTTTTGTAACAATGTTTCCCCTAGTGTAGGATCGTTAATTAATCTGAAACTTTTAAAACCATTTATTTTATTTTCAACATCATCACTTGATAAGACACAGAGTGTGTTGAAACAAAATGGCTATTTTTGTAGTGATTTTATAACATACTTATGTTATAATTTTTTTATAAAAATAATTATATATATATATATATATATATATATATATATATATATAAATGATAGTTCTTCAAATGGCAGGGTAAAAATGGCATAGTAAAAAATGGAAAAACGGAATTTAAACAGTTTTAAATTTAAAAATAAGAAAAAATGGCAAAAGGAAAAAAATCCAGAGATAAATATCTGAAATGAGTTTATTTAAATCTTCTTACAATACATAATGGAAAAACATGAGAAGTTTGTCAAATTCTAAAGAATATTCAGCTAAAGCTCCCCCCCATTAGATTTTACTTTTTCTTCTTTTACGTCTGAAGACACTGAAAAACTTGGGAAAAAAATTAATTATAGGTCCACTTGATGATGGCTTTATACGGTATATATAAATCAGAAATCGACATTTTTTTTTTGTTTATCGTTAAAGACTGATTTCTATTGGATGACATCAAATGGTTTTTTTTTTAAATCAAAAACTGAGGAAATATATTGTGAAAATCCCCTTATATCATGTAACCAGGTCTAGTGATTTGGTGTTAAAATATTGTGTAGTTGGTTTGCAATAATCTTTAATCTTTTGGATGTTTTCCTAAGAAAAAACTGCTTGAAATTCATATACGACATATAGAGTCCAGGATATTAAGTATACACGAGATATTACTTTGTTACCTACGTATAAATTTGATTTAAATTTATTCAGTTGTTATAAATTCAAAAAACAAAAAAAGGGCTTTATTTGTAAATATTTATATATTGCACATCGATAGCATAGAATTATATTTTTTTTATCACTAAAAAAATAATAAACACAAAATCAAATTATTAAATTTATTTGTTTGCTGTATATTTTAGTCTATTGTTTTTTCCTATTTGATAAAGTTTTTATACAAGTCATTGAATTTATTTTTTGCCAAATTTTTATTCACAGTTCGA
>CAHIKZ030002051.1:90000-215000 GCA_903632075.3 Acanthosepion pharaonis | reverse complement strand
CAGTCATGTATCGAAATATACATGATGGCTTAAATTACAAATGGCACATATATAACTGACTTATTGATCAACGCATTATGATATTATTTTTTTGTTTTCGGAAAAATTTTCCTTCTTTCTCTCTCTCTCTCTTCTTTTTAAATTCTCTCTCTCTCACTTTTCAATCATTTTTCATCAACATTTATATATATGCAAAAAATGTTAAAATCTTTTAAAATGTCCCCGTTGATTGAATTTCGTTTTTTGGTTAAATGGATAATTTGAATTCTCAGGCACACAAACACCGGAACTTTATTCCAAATACTAAAACTTAGGATACGTTCTGACGCTGTGGCTATAACAATCAGGATGAGGATACTTGTCCGAATAGAAAGTCATATAATAATGATAATACTTGATTTAAACAAGAAAAAAAAGAAAAAAAAAAAAATCTGATAAAAATTTTTTCATTCATACATTGTCGTGTTGCATTTTTTTTTTTTCAATTCATTTAAAAAAATTTTAAAAGATAAGACATTCTATTTCTTCCATTGTGATGACATGAAAAATATCATTTCAGTTTTCTCATATTTATAGATTTATTAAAGAAAACCTTTTATATTAAAACCCACATATATACAGTGAAGGTAAAGGAAATATTTAATTTTTATTAATTAAAGCGTGTCACCTACTTAACGATTTTGAGTCAATGGATAAGAAGCAAAATTTACTTAGAACAGCAAAAATTTTGAAAAAAATGTAAAAACAGCCATTATCCATATTTTTATATAATTTCAATTCTTTTTAAATTTATTTATCGTAGTTCATTTATGGAGTCGTCGAAACGAGTTCATGGTCTGTTCTAGTCTGTTGTGTTTAAAATTTCATTAAAAATCCCAGTGGAATTAATATTAAATCCAAAAAAGCTATAATTTTAAATAATTTAGACTGATATTCTCTAGTCTTTCATGAAATGTTACTAAAAGGGTTAATAATAATTCAAAACAAAAAAAAAAACAGAGGAAATATATTTATATTTCTTTTTACAAATTTTTCCTAAATTCATTACTAATCCATCAGAGAATCTTTTAGGCCATGATCGACTCTCTCCTAAAGGGACATAACAAAAATCTTCTTATAAAAAATTATTTCTAAAATTCTAAAAAAAACTCAATTTCTGTTAAATATTTTCTCAACATCCAGTATTTCAATGATTGACATCCAGGTAGATTGACTAAAAAGATGTATAAAAGGAATAAATAAATTATTTAGTATTAAAAAATATTGTTCAAAAAAATATTCAAAATCAGTTCATCCTAAAACAGTTTGAACATCTTTTTATAACTATTCCATTTTTTGAAAAATCTTGAAAAAATGGAAAAAAAAAAATTTTCTTTGAAAAAAACAACATTTAGAACTACCGCGGATTAACTTACATATGAGCATGAAGGAGAGGAGACGTTGAAATTCCATTTTTTTATTATTTTTGTTATTATCACTTTTGTTAGCAGGCTTCGTCCGTTCGCCATCTGTTAATTTTTCTAGGAAAAATTATATTTTTTTTTTTAATAATTAATGTTCATTAAATATGAAATGTTGAAGGGGTTGTGGACATTCACTATATTTTTTCAAAGAATATGACTGTAAAGACATAATATAATTAATTTGTTAGTGTGGGGGCAGGTTTGTTATAATTAAGGAAAGTTTTACAAATAGATGCCAACTTTGTTTGAAACGGCCAAGTAAAATGCAAATTTCAAATATATATTTTCTGCACTATATAAGATTAATATTCCTAAACAGAATTATTTTTATATTTCAAAATAATCCTCGAATAAAAGAACAGTAATGAAGGTCAGTAATTAATGAAATATATCTTTTTAAAATAATATACAAATTAGTTAAATTTGAAAATATGATATATCGCCTCGAATGTAGATAATATATAAATACAGATATTGAGCTTTTCGCATATAAATTATTTGGAGATTTAAAACGCTGGATTATCTCTCTCAGTTGCGTCTTTTTATTTTTAAAAACTGTCAAAGGTACAGATATATATAATATAACCAAAAAAAATATACTGAGATGTGTTTAAACGGATTAACAATGTTTTCTAATAAATATGATGACAAAGACGATGACAATAAATCCGAATAATATAAATATATATATAATCCATATATAATATATATATATATATATATATATATATATATTGATCATTCATACAAAAAATAGATTAGAAAAGTTAATGATATAAAATGGCATCAACCTCTTCGCAAACAAAATTTTTAAATTATGCATTAACCTAAATCACCACTAATGAATGTTATGATCCTTATTATATAACTTATAAGTTGTATAAGGTCTTTTTTAATCTGCTAGATAGAATTTCAACTGTACATTCAGTCATCCTCAGGCATGGAAATTATTTTGCTTTTAGTAAATCCAGGTAGTAACAAAGACGAAAAATTAAATGCAAATCGAAATATATGTTTTTTTTGAAATGTGTTATTGTTAATGGATTAATAAATATATTGTTAACTGATATATATATATATATATATATATATATATATATATATATATATATATATTTATATATAAAATTTTTTGATTTATTTAACCAGTAGAGAAGACAATATTTATGAATAAAAAACATGACAATATGAAAAAAAACAATTGAAATCATCATAAAAAAAAATGAATGACTCAGAAGGAAAATTCTGAACATAATTTTCATTTATTTTGAAAAATAACTCACCAAATATTAATCTACGCCCATATTTTTCCCCATTTTCACCTTTCTTAACAAAATTTACTGCTCTTTTTTAAACAAATATACACAAATAGATTCATAAAATCAAAAGAAAATGGTTGAATACATCAACACAGATATAATGACAATATTCTCCACACGTGACAAATACTGACGTTATTTTTCAGTTAAAAAAATATGAAAATAGCGTTTCTCTACATTCCAGTTGCTAGGTACATTCTGTTTTTTTTTTTTATTAGTTACTTGTTCATTTAATTTCATTTTCGTATTTTACTTTGATAAAGTCCACATTGGACGAAACGCGTCAGCAATTACCAGTTTTCCTATTGTCTTTTTTTTTTATTCATATATATATATATATATATATTCACTTACGTGCTAATACACTTGGGAAAGGTATGAATCCTCTTCTCCCTCCAGCTATGGGTAAATAGCAGACTGGGTTCTATAGCCTTGGATGGCAACTATCCTAGGAGAAGGACAACTCTGAATTCAAAACCTACGGAGGCTTGTTTGAAGACCTTGTGGGACATAGTGCACCAGGTCTCTGTATTCAAAAAGTGTGGATGGTTCTGCACGAAACCTTCACCACTGTAATCAAATCATATCTGCTGATGTCTGGGCTGTCGGTTCCTAGGAACTGAGCCACTTGTCTCTCATACGTCGAATACGATGGGAGAGCCGAATAATATATATCGTTTTTCCATAACTGTTCCATCTAATTGGGGTGAACACTGGAGAATTTGTTTGTTTTTTTTCTTTCGCGTTACAGTAATGTCTTTAAAAGTTCTATGCTGTGATATTCAGGAAATACTTCCTTGATTCAGCTTAATGCTTATTTGAATTTTATGTGTCGGACGTCGGTTTAATTACACATTTTTAGAATATCTGAAATGAACATTACGTTTGTTTGTCGTAAGGGCGACGCCTAGATGTTCTGTGAAATCTTAGTAAATAAATATACTTTCGGCACTTGCGTTGGTAAAATTAGTGTCGCTTGCATTTCAAAGTGTAGAATCCAAGTATTTGAAATGAGATCCTACCGAATCGTCCTCTGCATCATCAACGTAGACCGCATCACAAATGACCCCCAACAGCTGCAAAGATATCATCAGACAAAAAGCAAGTCCGTTGGAAGACCTCATAACCACCACCAAGAAGTGATATTTGAAATTGTATGGCCGTCTCAAAAGTAACAAATATCTTTCCGCTACAATTCTCCAAGGCAAAAGAGGCCGTCGAAGGGAATTATTGGTTGGCAGTGTCACTGAGTTGATTGAACGATTCGTTGCTGACTCTGGTAATATTAACTGTATCCTTATAAGGAAACATTCCATATTCATTGACCGAGTAGGCATTTTTTTTTATTAAAACAATTTTTCAGAAAACTAGGATTCTCAATTTTTGTCTGAATTTCTGGGTTGCGGAATTATTATTATTTACTGTTGTTGCCTTGTTAGGGTCAGAAATAAAGACACAAAAGAGGAACTGAGTTAAATATATTAACAGAAGCAGTAATACAAACATTTACAAACAAGCGTGTTACAGCAAGAATGTTCGGTCCGACACTCAGAGCTGCCAGCTGGAAGCTTCACCTTCCAAAAGGCAGTACCTGCTCCTATTTATAGCTGGGAGAGTCCATGTGTGCATGGGTAAATTACCATAACATCATCAAACTTAGGCAAGCCTTCAACACACTTGAAGGACTATCAACAAACCATCGTAATTGCCTCTTTCACCATCCGACTGAGCTTTAGAGCCAATAAGAAAAAGCAGGACACCAATGCTGTCAGGAATAAGTTTGAAATACTGCAAATAGATGCCGAGGAACTATCACCTAATACATACTAGAATAATTTTATCATTTATCATGAAAAGGCTGCCTCAGATTTCATACCCTTAAAACCTAAAAAGATTCCTTGTGAATCAAATAGCATTGAATCACAAAGGGTTAATGTGAAAGGAAAAATTCAAGTTAAATGCCAATTGAAAATCTTAAAGATTGAATAAATTACAAGATAAACTTTGGGAAGTGTACCTGACATTTTAGACAATAAGTTCAAGCAAATCACTGAACATACGCTCGACATTAAACATGGAAACTTTACAGACGAAGAACATGCGTGCGTGGGTAAATAACCATAACATTCTTCTTTTCTTCTTCTTCTTCTTCTTCTTCTTCTTCTTCTTCTTCTTCTTCTTCTTCTCTGTTGTGGCCTTGTTAGAGGCCAAAAATAGACACAAAGAGAGAAATTGAGTTAAACAAATATATTAACAGAAACAGTAATACAAACATATACAAACGAGAGTGTTACAGCAAGAATGTTCGGTCCGACTGTCAGAGCTGACTGCTGGAAACTTCACCCTACAAAAGGCAGTACCTGCTCCTATTTATAGCTGGGGGAGTCCATGCGTGCATGGATAAATTACCATAACATTTACAGTATTTATATTCGGACTTTTGTCCTCATCTTTTTTTGTTATTATCAACAACAAAGATTAGGACAATAGTCCGAATACAAATAATGTAAATAGGTTCCTTAAGTCCAATAACTGCTATCACACTTCCCAGTATTGATGAGGACTCCTTCTGTAACATTTTGTCTGAAGTAGTGTAAAATGTCAAAATTTTGCTTATGTCATCATTTCTTCTTTAATGTACATATGCTATCCATTTTAGTTGTTGCTGCTGTTGGTAGTCTTCAAATGATGTCGATTCTGTTCTGTATAGTTCTTTGTGATCTATTCGCTGGAAGCCATCTTGAACCATTGATTGTAGAAAGCACCATGCATGACATTCACATGAAAAAAAAAAAAAACGACTGTGGTTTTTAGTTTAATGTTTTGGTTTTGTAGCAACTGGCGGTGTTGGGCGAAACTACCCCAGGGACAACATATTCTATGTTCAGTTTCTATTTTCTCCTCTACTAAATTTGTTATAACTGATTCATACACCGACGTATTTGAAGTATTTAATAATTCCATATGCTGATTTTTTTTTATGGGTCCACGGTACAGGACATCTGGTACGCAATTGAAATATTTGAGAGGAGCTGATCAGGTGCTCAAGTGCGCGGCGTTCCTATGATCACACTCTGTCATAGGGGGGATGATGATGATGATGATGATGATGATGATATTTTTGTCAACATCATTTCGGAAAAAAAGAAAGAACGAATGCTGTAAGAATCTGTTGTGTAATATAAGATTTAGAAAGAAAAAAAGATAATGCGATGCCCGTATAGAGGACCCCGTAAGTGAAGATGAAAAGAAAACACTTGCGTTTATATTTCCTGCTAGAAGAAGGCCGAACAACAAGAAAATGACGGATTGAATTAAGTTCAATTGAAGATAAAGAAGACAAACAATACCTATATATATATATATATATATATATATATATATATATATATATATATATATATATATATAACAAAAAGTTATGTATTAAAAAGCAATTTTACAATGGACAATAACATTTGTGTGTGTGTATGTAACATTGGTGTTTGTTCTTTGGTGAATGTTCGTATTTTGGTGAATGTTCGTATTTTGGTGAATGTTCGTACGTACGTGTATGTGTGTATAATGCTCACGGCATCTTCACACAAGTGGGAAAAAAATATCTCCCAAGAGGGCTTATATTGTAATCGCTGAAATGAAGAAATGAAAAGAGGACTTCCCTCACTTCCACGCGAGGTGGCATGCGGCACGAAGCCTGGAGGAAAAGTGAGATCGAAGCAAGAAGTCGCCCAGTATTTATAGTATGGGGAGAGTGACCCCTAGTGACAATTTTGGAATTAAGAAGGAGCTAACTCCGACACCTGCACGCAAAACCGGGGAATGAGGCACTAAAATGCTGCAGACCATTAGCTTAGTTGGTTTTCCCAAAAGAGAACCCAGGAAATTGATTTATGTTGATTGATCCTCTGGGGGAAATGACACTTTCTGTATTTCCCCCTTCATATTAGAGGAACACATTTGGCAACTAATCATTTTGACTTGAATACATTTACATTCATTTCCTTTCATAAATTTTAAGCATCACTATCAAAGTTTTATAAAATATTATAATTTATACATTCTTTTTATAGATACAAATATTTAAGAAAATGCTCTGTTTATAATATACAGTATTAATAACATTTACCGGCCTGAATGTCCAAGAAACTTTGATAGAAAATATTCAACAGGAATCGAACCTGTATCGTACACGGAACCGTCATAACCGATTGGGCCACCGAGGATCGTTCGGTTAGCAAAGTTAATCGGTTAAGGCACGTCAGGCTATATGACTGTTCCGTATAGGATACAGGTTCGATTCCTGTCGAAGGACGCATATTTTCTATGAAAATTTCTCGGACATTCAGGACGGTAAATGTTGTTTAATACTGTTTATTATAAACAGAGCATTTACTTAAATATTTGTATCTATAAAAAGAACGTATAAACATAAAAAATCTTTTTAAAAAATGTAATCGTCGGACTTTGTCCATTTCAAAATATTATAAGCTGTTTCCTTGTAAGAAATAATAATGATATTAATAATAATAATAATAATTTTTGTATTAAAAATATAATAATAAACAGAATGTGCTTTCTTATTGACAGGACATCTATAGAATGTGGTGTATCTTTGAAGATATTCAAAAACCAAATACAAGGATCTTGAAACAGAAATGCGTATATCAATAATTCAAGTTGTAGTTGGAGCCCTCAGTTTGATTAGAAAAGGTTCCGCTAGATTCATTGAAGTGATTCCTGGTAGCCCATTCCTTAAATACATACAAAAATGGTATTTAAACGTTACGAAGAACTTTATCTATTTAAAATGTATCTGATTTTTTTTTTTTTTTTTGTTTAGAAAAAATGAACAGTGGAAGATGTCATGTAACCATTACAGATCTTATGTCTGGTTGGGACCTCGGAAAGAAATGTGTATATAACAGAAATCAACGATAATAATAATAATAATAATAATAATAATAATAATAATAATAATAATAATCGATGACGCCTAATAAAACTCTTGAAATTACTTGAACTTCGTGTTTAAAGGCAGAGTAACAATATTCGGACGATCTTTGTCACGGTAACCAAATGTAACGCTATCGTAACACTGTCGTATTCCGGACACTGGTGTTGTGACACTCTTGACAGACTCCTGCACCAATATTTTATTTAGAATGTCTGAAAAAGTCCCAAGCTCAGAGTTGAAACGTCTCAAATCCCAGCGAAGTGTCACATAGAACGAAAGCTGACGCGTTCTCTAAACTGATTCAAGTCTTGAAATTTATCTTATCTTTGGTTTACACAGGTGTTCCAGATAACAACTTCCTTTCTCCAATTTAAATGCTTGAAAGCGATACGTAGTGGTCTGATTGTTTTAGCGGACATCTCCTATTTTTTTCAGGTGACCTTAGTCATATCTCTCAGAGTGCAATGGGAACCCGTATATATAGAAACCAACCACTCAGCTTTTCAGTAATAATGTGTTGATACGATTTGGGCCATCAATTTATGCATTTAATGGTTTTCTTTGTTCCGGAAAGCACATGGCCAACTAGACACTTGTCTGAATACTGCTACCCTACTTTTCAAAAGACATATTTTCCGTTAGTCGTATCGTAAGAAGAATATGTTTTCATGTAAACAAACTACATGGCCCATTTGCTTTGGCCAAGTTTTATCATATTTATTTATTTATTTGTGTGCTTATTTGCTTTCAAGAAAGTTTTTTTCGTCGATATTTCTCTTCTTAAAAACGTAAACACCAATCCGGTGCATAGTGTAGCGTGTGGGTATAAAACCGAACCCTTTTACACTAACTTACAATCTCTAAGTTAATCTCCAGGTTCAATTCTATAAGAACTCATTAATCCATCTAATTTCTCATAGCTAATTAATTTTCTTAATTATTTTCCCATATTTAATTCCAGAAATCATGAAACTCAGTCAATACTTCTCTAACATTTTCCCAATTCAATTCCATAAAAGCGAGACTTAATTCTGTTTCTTGACCCCTGTCTAGGCCCTTAAGACTCTACGCGCTCCGCTCGAGTAGGCTACACCCCATCTCACGTTACACTAAAAAGGACTGACCGCCTCCTGATCAGATTGAAAAACAGAACCACTTTATAACTGACGAGCAACTTAGTTATTCCAAGATTGAAAACCAGGACTTTCGAATCATTAGCGTAGCCTCAACAGATGTTTCTATTTGTTATCGTGCCAAAAGTCTTGTCAGAAAACCACCATTAACTCAGAACGACAAAGCGTAACAGATTTGCTCGAGGCAACACAGCGCCAATCATGGAACATCCGTACCTAAAGAAGAGTCTAATTTCAAATTTAACTTTATAGGAAGTGATGAACGCATACATTTAAAGTTTTATTTCCAGGCTGTGTCTTGCCTCGACACAGAAATGTAACGTTTTCGTTATACTGTAAGGGAAGCTCGTGATAATGGAAAATGGAGGTCTTCTGGCAATCAGATGGGCTGACTGGAGCAGGTTAATGAGATTGTTTCGCCCTAAACCGTGACGTACCACGGACCCAAATCGCAGACATCCCAACATGGTATAACGCTCCTATACAAAACCAAGATCTATATGCATGTAAAAATTGAATGCAGTATGGATTTTAACGCTACCTTTTCTTCTTTGGTATAAGGTATTTTTTAATAGAATTTATGAAGGCACACACACACACACATACATATATATATATATATATATATATATATATATATATATATATATATATATATATATGCATGCAGGCACAATGGAGTAATGGATAGTGGCTTGGATTGAGGAATCGGAGAGCCGAGTTAGAATTCTAGTCGAATCCATCACATTCACTTACGTGCTAATACCCTTGGGAAAGGTGTGAATCCTCTTCTTCCCCCATCCCAGCAATGGGTAAATAGCAGTAAAGACTGGGTCCTATAGCCTTTCGATTCCTTAACAGACTGGGTTGTATAGCCTTGGATGGCAACCGATCGAAAAGAAGGAAAACTCTAATTCAAAACTGTATCTAGCTCTGGTTATCCAGCTTAGGAAAGGATCGTTCGTATTGACTCGATGGTCCCGACCATGGTCGATTCATTAACGGACTGGGTTCTATAGCATTGGATGGCAACCGATCTAGAAGAAGGAAAACTCTGAATTGCAAACTGTATGTAGCCGTGGTGAAGAACATGCTAACCAGCTAAGAAAAGGATCGTTCGCTTTGGCTCGATGATCCAGACGACGATTCCTTAACAGACTGGGTTCTATAGCATTGGATGGAAACCGACCTAAGGGAAGGGAAAACTCTGAATTCCATAATGCATGTAGCCCTGCCGAATCACATATTATGCACCTAAGGAAAGGATTGTTCGTATTGACTCGATGATCCCGACTACGGTCGATTCCTTAACAGACTGGGTTCTATAGCATTGGATGGCAACCGGTCTCGGAGAAGGAAACACTCTGAATTCAAAACCCTCCTAGAGAGGGTGGGGCTCCGTCAGGCCAAGAAATTCCACTTCTAATATAGCTTCAGTACACATGGTGCCCCTGCGACCCTACGAGTCACGGGATAATATATATATATATATATATATATATATATATATATATATATATATATATATATATATATATATATATATATAATAATAAAGAACACGTTAGGTAAATAATCCGGTGTTCTTTAGTATTTTTTTTTATTTAAAAAAAAAAAACAAAAAAAAACAGTGCTCCATACAGAAGTAGAGTTTCTATACAATCTAACCGCGCATTAAGGACATCGGGCTTCACAAAGATGACGGGCTTATGGTAGTGAGGAGCTCCACAAATTTTAAAATAGATAAAATTAGATAATATATAGTGAATTCAGAAAACCAAACTTAAAAACTACAGTCAATACTAAATTAAAAAGGGTAAACTTCCTCGACGTAACTCTAGAGTTAATGAACAAGATATACCTACCATATAGAAAACCTAACACTAATCCCGTGTATGTACACCCTAAGTCAAACCACCCACCATCTATAATTAGGCATATACCCACATTAGTAGAGAAAAGAATCCGCTAATAGGGAAATATTCCAACAACACTGTAATTTTTATAACGCAGCCCTAAAAAATAGCGGATACAAAAACGCTAACATAAATTATAGAAACAATAGTACTAACCAGAAGAAAAACAGGAAAAGGAAAATCATTTAGTATACCCCTCTTTTCAACCAAATGGTTAGTATTAAGCTAGGATATAAGTTCCTAGCTTTAATTGAAAAACACTTTCCTACTTTTTATAGCAGACTTAGCAATTAAGTTACAGTTGCACTGAAAATCTAGAAAAAAATCATAAAAAAAAAAACATAATAATAAAATCCTGGAAGAAACACGCATTCCAAAACAGTATTAATAAAAATCGTAAACTAAAATTAGACAAAAATAATGAAAAATTAATGATTGTAGAAAGCCTGAAGACTTTCCGTTGGAAAATAAATGCCACATAAAATTTGTGGTATACCAATGCACTATCTCATCCATTGAGACTCCTAATACTGGTTCAACGAAGAATGAATTTAAAATTAGATGGAGACAACACAAAAGCTCCTTCAATAATATTAGAAATAGAAATCAGATATCTCTATCCAAATATTTTTGGCATTTAAAAGAAATGAATAAAACACCAAAAGTAAAATGGAAAATAATAAATTGAACAAAAACTTGTAAAACCTGGGATGACCCATGCCCTTTATGCCTACATGAAAAACTACACATTATTAAGTTTCTAAATAATGAAAATTTATTAAACCATAGACATGAGTTAACGGTTTTCTGCCGACATCAACAAATTTTCGAATTAAATAATTAGCATAAAAAAAATTAAATTTCATAGTCTAATAAAATGTTTAAAAGCTTAACCCACTCACAAGATAGAAAAACCCTTTATGAAGTCGTCAAAAAACAAATTGTAGTTCAGTGCGACGCGTTTAGTATGAAACAGTCCTTTAGGAAAAATAAATAAATAAAAGGATAAATACATAAATAAATAAATAAAATAAAACAAAATTCTCTTAACGACATATTATGGTGCCAAAAGTAATCTTTCGCTGTGACTGACGAGACGAAGTGCGCACATGAATGCCATCATTCGCTTTGAAATGAATTCCCCCACCCTATCTCAGCTTGACCTCTTTCCGAAGGTGACTGATATGTGGATAAAATTATCTCTTAGGCCCCTTACCAAAATGGTCGCCTCAGTCGTTTCCATATTAATTAATTTTGCGAATGAACATGCTTATAAAGATGCGTAAATGTCAAGATTGGTTATTCCTAAATTTTCGCTTGTGGATGAAACAGGGCTTAGTACTTTAACTCAATTTAATTTTAATAATTATGTTGAGGTTTTCGGCTCTTGTTTTTGAAACATGAGAACTCTTATGTAGCGAAGGAAACATATTTTTAAAATAATATATATATATATATATATATATATATATAATATATATAAACATATTTATATTATAAATAAAATATACTCATTATAATTTATATTTATAACAAAAATTATATTTATAATATATATAAGCTTATGTTCCATCTAAAATTTATATTGAAGATGGAACATATATTGGTATTTAATTCAATTTAATTTTAAATAATTATATTGAAGTTTTCGGCTCTTGTTTTGAAACATGAGAACTCTTATGTAGCGATGGAATCATATTTTAAATAAATAATTATATTTAGGTTCTACTTTTGTATCGAGCACTGTTTTTTAAAAATAATAACAAAAATACTAATTGTTTGTTTGTTTGTTTGGGTTTTATGGCATATCAATCACTGTGGGTTATTTAATGCCAAATCCAGTTTATATGAATTTTAAATGCCTATATCGTATGGAATAAAAACGTATAGCTGGCAACATTATTGTTTCAAAAACGTATAGCTGGCAACATTATTGTTTCAAAAACGTACAGCTGGCAACATTATTATTTCAAAAAAGTATAGCTGGCAACATTATTGTTTCAAAAACTTATAGCTGACAACATTATTGTTTCAAAAACTTATAGCTGGCAACATTATTGTTTCAAAAAAGTATAGCTGGCAACATTATTGTTTCAAAAACGCATCAACAGGCAACATTATGGTTCCAAAAAACGTATAGCTGGCAACATTATTGTTTCAAAAACGTATAGCTGGCAACATTATTTTTCCGAAAACATTATCTGAGGCCTTGCCGTTGGATGAAGTTTATCGCCATACCCAAGACGCGGATGTAGTTTATCGCCATACCCAGGACGCGGATGTAGTTTATCGTCATACCCAGGACGTCACAAAAAAAATAAAGAACTTTGGATTATGTACCTAACGAGTTATTTCCTATTTTCTATATATTTTCTCACGCACACACAAACACACACACATATATATATATATATATATATATATATATATATATATATATATATATATATATATATATATATATATATATATATATGTCCCTTAAAAATAATGACTTTTATTACGTTGACCCCCCTCGACGCTAAAAACAGATATAGATGGCAGAAGTTGACCACCACCTCCTGTCGCCGTAATCCCATCTTTACTCCAGGTACTCCCTACTTTTGTCAGGTCTAAACCCCAGTCAGCATGTAAGATCTAACAAAACTCCATGCAGCAAAAAACTAGAAACAAACGTTACTCATCTCTTGACAGTCCTACAACGTACAAGGATCGATCGATCCCCGCAACAACTCCAATATCACGTAGACCTCATGGTGAATGGCGTCGTTATTAAGACTGTGTAATTATAGCGGAATAGAAATTGCACTGAAATTTGACACCAGACATCAAAGAAAGAGGGTTGATACGTAGCCAGTCCCAGCAGAATGCAGAAGTACGGAACCATACACCTCCATCCGTTATATACAAATATTCTCGTTGTGAACGAGAATATTTGACAGATGGATATATAAGAAACAACCCCAGGAAGCCTCAGGGCGGCCTCTCACACATTACAGTAGGAGATTGTAAGGTCCACGTATCTAATGAGAGGCGTACAGGGCCGCTTGCATAGAACCGACTGACAGAGAGTAACTGAAAAGATACTGGAATGAATAAACTGTTATCTAAATTACGTAACAGTTATGTCAAGTGTTATCCTTAGTAACAGCACTGCCTCCTTTATTACAAAGGCAAATGAAGACGCTACAAGCTATTGGATATTTTTAGGGTACTTTGGCTTATTGGTGTATTATGATACAGGAACAGCTTTCTTTTCCCACCATGTTTATAATGGAAACCCGATTTTATTTCTGAAGTAATTTAACCGGATGACAAGATAATTAATTTATGGCGGGCGAAGGCCTATTATCAAGCAAGGAGCTGCTATTCTCTACCCTTCTCAGAAAATGCGCCATTTCCTTCGCATCATATTGGCATCTTACCAAGGTTTTATATTCAAACACCAATACCTGCATCCCTATTAAAATGCCTTGTACTTTTGAAGGCAATGCTTATAAGATTACCCGGTGTTACCCGGAATGAACGGATGTGCGTGTAGCGTAATGGATATCGATACGAAGATTGGAATTGGCATACAGAGGTCGAATCACGTGCTAGGCTCTTGAGTTCACTTTCTCGCAAATACCTTAGGGAAACGCGTGAATCCGTTTCTTCAATTCTAAGGGTTAAATAGTGTAGGTGGTGTAGTTTTTTTAAAGAAGGAGATTTTCTGAATTCTAAACTATAATAGCGGAAATCCGCTCCACTCATTTTCCTAAAAATACACGGCAATTCACAGAAAGTAAAGAAAAAGAAGCTGTGGGGGACTGTAATCGTTTAGATTCTAAAGGGGTATGGTATTTAAAAAAATGTAAGTACGATTTATAACTTTTACCACATCTTTTGGGGTTTACTCCGACCGTTAATCTCCCAGTTAATCCACACGTAACTGAGCATTTTGAAAAGGGCTTATGTTTTTGTTTTTTTTTTTTGTTTTTTGCTAGTTTTAACTCGACCCTAAAACCCAAAACAAGGTCTTTCAATAAATGTTTCGTAACGACTAGAATAAAGGAATGTTTTAATGAAATGATAATCCCTACAACAATAGTCGAATAAAAGACGCTATTATGTGAAGAGATGCCATCGTTATACAAAGGCATCTTTTCTTAACAGAAAGAAAAAAAAAAAACAATGAAAGTCTACACTCAGGTACTGATTTTTAACAGATGTTCAATTAAATTATTTCTGGAAAAAAAGGAAATAAAAATTCTCTTTCTATCTTATTTAACTTTTATCGAGGCTACCGAATGGTGGTTGCATCCGTTAATAATTATTTGAGTGTTCATATAATGTGGACATTATGCATTTCTAAACAAAGGAGAGTTCTGTTTTTGTTTTTGTAGTACTATTGGAATATTTGGAGAAAAAGAGGAAATATCTTGATCTTCTTTCCGCTTCAGGGCCCAATAATGATTTATTAAGCGTTGCTTAAATGTGGCACAAGGCCGAAAATATGGAACAACTTACACTACCTCCCACACACATACGCACATGTGTAGACGCGCACATACACTGTTATTGGTATTTTTGCTTTTTAATTGTGTGTATGTTTCTATAGTTATAGGGTTGTTTTATTTTCCGAACGCAGCACATTGTGGCTGTGTCTGTAGTTAATATTCTTGAGAGTTGGCTTTTTTTTTTCTTATTAAGGCTTTTTTTTACATGTGGAGGAGGTTATTATGGTTTGTATTTTCTACGACAGCGTAACCCGGATATAAGAGAGTTGTCGGGACCGGAGAAGAAGTCTCTTATATCCGGGTTTTTCTTATATCCTGTTTTGGTCTATTTTATATACAATAACACAGGCTCTAATTTGGGACCAGAGAAACTCTATCTTATATCCAGGTTTCTCTTATATCCGGGTCTCTTATATCCGGGTTAAACTGTAGTATGTTTCAGATGGAGTTTGGTAAGTTTGTGTGTTTAAATGGATTCTAATAGAGACGTGGTTGAATAGGTGCAATGTAAGGCGTCAGGATAGGGATGTTGTAGTGTGACCGATGTAATTATTTATGAATTCGGCTTGATTAGGCATATATATATATATATATATATATATATATTGTTTTAGTAATAAATGCATATAGTTCTCTCATATGAAGATCCTTTGGATGTGCCTCGTTCAACGAATCCGCGCATACGACCGGGCTTCTTCAGCCTATCATCTGTTATTTTTAAACTAGTGTTGAATCAATCTGCAATGAGGAATGTTTGACTTGTAACTTCTCCAGGAGAGACATGGTACGGCCACGTTGTATATTTTCTGTTCTTTTTTAAAATCTGTCGGACATGCGTACTCAACTGCGGTAAACTAAAAGATCAACTGACGTCTGTCTCCAACGGGCTGCCTGGTTCGTTTACAGACCCCCCCTTGAAACATGAATAAAATAAATTCTTCCTGTCACATTGCCTTGTCTATAATTGAAGTTCATTCAAATAGCAAAAGGGGGAAAGTGAAGACAAACAATGAAAACAAGAGACGAAGGTATTTATTAAACTTACTTTAGTCTTCTACAGGGCCACACTTGTGAAGCACTTTGTGGGGGGGAAACAATTCAGGACTCATAACGAACGAACTTAGACTAAAACTGCTATACAACAAGGCGCCGGATACAGAGGGGGGAGATGGTGACGAACAGAAACAAACAATGACGAACAGGTAAGATATCGTTAAATCTTAGATAGATATATAGATAGATAGATAGATAGATAGATAGATAGATATGAAAAAAGACTGATATATATATATATATATATATATATATATATATATATATATATATATATATATATATATATATGAATAAAAAGAAAGAACAGTAAGATATATAATCCGGTGTTCTTATAGATATTTTTATTTTTACAAAATAGTGCTCAATGTAAATTTACAAGTGAGAATTAATATTATAAATTAATTGATTTAAAAAATGTTTTTTTCCGTTACAGTTCTAACCATGTAAAAAATAGAAGCTAAAAGCCCCGAATTTAATTTTTTGCTTTTAGCTTCTATTTTTAAAACATGGTTAGAACTTTTTTATAAAAAAAATATTTTAAATCAATTAATTTAAATAATATATATATATATATATATATATAGGTATGTAAAATTGTTTACCTTTATATAGTGAACATTTTATTTTAATATATTTTTTGTTTATACGTTATTTATATAGACACTAATATTTAAGTAAATACTCTGTTTATCCTTAACAGTATGAAACAACATTTACCGGCCTGAATGTTCAAGAAATTTCATAGAAAATAGGCGTTCTCCGACAGGAATCGAACCTGTATCCTGCACGGAACCGTCATATAGCCTGACATGTTAAACTGTTATTTGTGTCTATATAAATAACGTCTAACAATAAAATATTGTAACCTTGGTAAAGATATTTGTTAAAATCAGATGTCAGTGTTATTTTCATTTTGGCGGCATTTAGACGACAATTTATTCATCGCACCCTATATATCTGTTAAAATGCAATGTCAGTGTTAATTTCATTTTGGCGTCATTTAAGCGACAATCTATCCCTCTCCGTGTGGTAAGCAGGTAAACTAGTATATAAAGGAAGTGGCCGCAAATCGATCGATTCAATCATAACAATGTGGAATCCCTGCTAGTCAAAAAAAACAAACAGTATTTTAAATGTAAGGTGGGGGGGTCTTCTTCACAGTAATAACTATGTTTGTGTACTTTACCAACTGGACAGATGACATATATATCCCAAACGCACTTTACCTTTTCCAAAATGCAGGCAATAAAAACAAAACTAGGAAACGATACATAACGGATGGTAAGAAAAAGAATTTTTTTCTTTGAGTGCATTCCTTCACGTTGCAATTCATCTTTTTCGAAGAACCCCAGGAGGTAAAAATAACGGTCACCGTTGAAAATGGCGCTGACCAAAAGTGGTGGACGGGAGGACATCGGCTAAATTGGAAAGGAAAAAGACGAAGCAACAAAGGGCGAAACCAAGTTCACTTTATTTCCGGGAACATGTCACGTGTTCATTTCGGACCATCTCGTCTCCATCTCTGATGTTTTTCATATAACATTTCGATAAATAGTCTCTGGTATCGTCTGGTATCGTCTGGTTTCTATACAAAGTCCCCTACCTATAACCGCTCTACTTTAGCAGGACATACTGGGTCCTATAGCCTTGGTTGGTGACTAGACTAGAAGGAAAACTATGAATTCGAACCGGTCTAGAGAGAGTTGCCCAGGACACACCACTTCTACTACAGCTTCAGTACATGTGGTTCCCCGAATGGACTTAGAAACTCGTGATTGTGATTAAACTGTTATAAATGATTTTAAAATTTTTAATAATGTCTACAATAATCAAGATAAAAATAGTTTGAATAAACGAAAGTATATTAAAAATACATCAATATTTAAATCTCACTAAGTAAATAGAACAATTATCAAAAGCAATCCGTACCTGTCATGATAACCAAATGTCGACGCCAACTGATATTGAATATAAAAGGCTCCAAAAATACACCACTGGTGTTCTTCATCTTGGTTAAACGTATGTTGCCGTGGCCGCGAGTCCGACCTCTGGTGAGCTAGTGAAAAAATATACACTGATTCAGCAGGAATGAACAAGAACTGGTATTACTGGAACAAAATAACACAATAATCAACAACTTTATCAGCCAAAAACAATGGACACCTGAAGATGGCCAAGAAGGTACTTGGCCGAAACGTTGTGGCTATGTTAACATCTATAATAATCATGATAAGAAAAATAGTTTGAATAAAAGTATTTCCAAATTTATCAAGTAATGTGCAATTTTTTAGCATTCCATGATATTAAAAAATGTCTATTTAGCCCTTTCCTCGTAAGGAAACATTTGGCATTCATTGACCAAGAAGCTAATGCGTTAAAATGTATTAAAAATGATACAAACAAAAATAATAATTCAGATTTGATTCGTAAGTTTTAAAATATATAACTTATCTCACATTTTCTATTTGTACTTCAAGGCCTTCATTTTCTTTTTTTGTTTTTCCTTATTGAAACATCTTATCAAAGCGCCAAACTTGGTGCAATACCAATATTTAATGCACAGCCGAATGATAGATTTATAAAGGGGCGAGACATTCGGATGAGAGAAATTGTCTAGCACAACTTTCTTAGCATGAGACTTAGTAATAGAAGTGGACGCGTGTTGGGCCCATAAGCTGTAGAGTAATTAACCATGGTTAAGTATAATAATTAGAAATGTTCAACAAACTTAATTAACAAAGTTATCCGTAGTGAAAATGCTTATCCCATTTAATCTGTCATTTGTACTTAAAGGCCTCCAGTTTTTCAGAAACATTAAGATTACTACTTGTCGTCTGATGATATTGTCCTATGTAGCGTATTATTTTTTTTAAATGATAACAATGGGTTCATTAAATTTTTCATTTATTTTTGTGTCAGGCGTCATTTTTTTTTTTTTTCTTTCTTCCTTTTTTTTCCTATTTCTCTGCGTGCCGTTAGTCGATGTAATCAAAGAAAGAAAGCAAAGCACTCTTACCGTTCAATTTGCATATTTTCAAATCGTTCTCTTGATTTTTGTAAAATACAAATAATTTTTTCGTCGAAAAGCTTTTAGCCCTGAAGAAATTTAATCACACAGACATTTATATTTTTAAGGGTTCTCTTTGGAATTTTTTCAAAACAGGAAAGGCAAATAATTTTTACATCTGTCATGACGCTTCTATTTTCTCTAATATTTTATTTTTAGAGTAAAAACAAATTCGGTGTTTCAGTCTAATGGAACTTTCAATCCATTTCCTAAATAACAATCTGGCCAAGCAGAATTATCATCCTCAGGACACGATGGTGTTATTGATATCGACTACAAGGTGTTTCTGCGATCAAATCAACTCCTTACATTTTCTTCAAGAATAAAACAAGCGACAGAGATTAATGTGAATCGCGAAGCGGGAAATAGGGTTTTAGCAGATTAATTAATGGGCGCCATTTTGGTTTAGACCTTTTCCCTCTAGCTGTGGAATTTGGAATGACTTCAAAGACAGACTTCAAAAATGCCGACCATTAACCAGAGTCGGAAGTGCAAATGGGAATCTCATCGTGATATTTAATATCACTATATATTGGGGGTATAACGTTATTTATACGCCTACCTGAGCGTCTGCAAGTGACTTTCTCCATTTTGTGTACGAAGGTAAAAAGACTAAGAATTTTAAAGTATATCTCCTCTCTCTCTCTCTCTCTATATATATATATATATATATATATATATATATGATCATTTATTCTAAAATTATAACATAAATATGTGATAAAATCACTACAAAAATAGCCATTTTGTTTCAACACCTCTGGTGTCTTATCAAGTGATGATGCTGAATATAGAATAAAGGTTTTTAAAAGGTTCAAATCAATTAACCCCTCTTCGCAAGGGGAAACGCTGTTACAGAAGCTGAAATGACCAATCAAAATACAAGTATACGAAAATTCAAAAAACTTGACACCAAATTAAGATTAAAATAACTATTTAATGCCTTAATGTTGGGGTTAGATTAAAATAGAATTTATACTAATAAGTATTAAATTATACGATAAAATTTAAAATTAAAAATTACCCATTTTAAAATTTAAATTTAATCTCTAGTAAGTTTTAAAATTATAAAAATACTGAGGAAAAAAGAAAAAAAAACATGTTATTCTATTTATTTTGTTTTTATTGAAATTAAGTTGTAATGAACGTTAATATCAACTGTTGTTCTGAGCATCTGACAACATAGATACATTTGAATTCTAAATATAGGCAGGAGAGGATTGACATCTTGCAAAAGACAATACATACACAATCAGATTGTAATACATAAACACGCAGACATATTTAGATATATACATACACTAAAAGTGACGATCCTTTAATATATATATATATATATATATATATATATATATATATATATATAGAGAGAGAGAGAGAGAGAGAGATAGATAGATAGATAGATAGATAGATAGATAGATAGATAGATAGATTGAGAGAGGGAGGAGGCACGGTGGGGTAATTGATATTGAGGAATCGGAGAGCCGAGTTCGTGTTCCAGTCACTTTCAGTCACTTACGTACTAACACCCTTGGGAAAGGTATGAATCCTCTTCTTCTCTCTCTGGGTAAATAGCAGGATAGACTGGTTTCTATAACCTTGGGTGGTAACCGGTCTAGGAGAAGGAATAATTCAAAACCGTCCCTGGAGAGGGTTGAGCTCCGTCAGGCCATCTTGCCCATTAAACACCATTTCTACTTCCCCTACTTCCCCTACGAGCCACCATATATATATATATATATATATATATATATATATATATATATATATATATATATATTTTTCTAAACGCTTTGTCAACAGCAGCATTGAATGTTCGACATGATCATTCATTGAAAACGGTTAAGGTTGATGTAACCGTTACCAGAGTAGAGTTGATTTGTTGCGTTCAGATTCTAGCCGAGTCTATTACGTTTACTTCGCAATATACTTTTGACAGAGAAATGGGTCTAGGATGAAAAAAATAAAAACTGATACCTGAAAATGACGTCACGATATTTCCCATGGTAATTCACAGATAATAAAGAAAAGGAATCTGTGGAGAGCCATAATCAACTACTAGTTGAAGGGACGTGGTATTTAAGAGAAGGAAGATATAAGCATTAGAAAAAATTCAAAGAAGTGATCTTTATTTTTGAAGCTCTAAAACATAATCAGAAAAAAAAATGTCTGACAAAGAAAGCTTCCAAACTACAGATACGTTGGTCGATCTCATGAAAGTGCCAACCTGAATGAAAGAAAAAAAAATGATTTTTAAAATAAAAATGGTAGAATGCGTATCCGCAAAATCTTCACATTAATTTTATTAATATCATCTTCGGCCATTGCTTGACCGTATACGAAACACTTTCTTAATAAAAAATAAATAAATGTTTTGAATAAAATTTACAAAATTTACAATGTTGATGCTTAAATGACGTTTAAGTGTTCAGAATGTGTTAAAATAAAAAAAAATGTTTTAAGCTGATAAATTTTGTAGACATTTAAAGAGCAATGTCTTATGAATGCTGACCTCAAGCTAACATTCTCAGCTGACATGAAATGTAAGACTATATTGAAATCATTGCTAGATTAGCTGCTAAGAAATTTTGGTTTAGTGTGTCGGGCTTGACAAATTTTCTATCCAGAATTTATCTTACATATCTATAAGGCTATACCATTCGTCCATACTTAGAATATTGCTGCCACATATGATTCGGTACTCCTGTTATATATCTAGAGCCCCTTGATAAAATAAAATAAAAATGAATCAGGAATATTATTGGCCCTGTTCTGACGTGTCGGCTTCAGTCTCTTTTCCACTGTCGCAAGTTTGTCCATCAATGTCATCTCTATAAATATGGTATTTCGGAGAAAGCAAATTCTCTCCTGCTGATGGAAGGTAAAAAGATTTTCTAAGACAATTAAAAGAAAAGCAGTTCTTAAAAATAACCAGCCGTTTCTTGTCCCAATTAACGTCAGACTGAATGTACCTTTTGAGACCAGCTCCCAGTTTGGCATTATCATACTTATCAGACATACCAATAAGACATGAGATCAGACCAAAAACGGAGTATTCCTGCTGCTACGTTCTAGTTCAAGCCTCAAGGCACTTGGTCCTTTTGACAATCTGATGTGACACCGAGTATAATACTTACTTTGGTATCTCTTAGGGTGAATCCAGTACATACTGAGGCCACCACAGATCAACTCTTCTTAGATATATTGTCCTGATAGGCATTAAATTCGATTCAAGCCTCTAATATGAACTGGCGTGAATTACATACTGCGCTGACCTCACAGACTTTTTTTCAATTTTAGTGAGATTGTTTCTCACTAGGCGTGCGACATTTTCGAGCGCCGCATGTCTTTGTACCATACTAAGCTAATCTTAGTACATGAGCACCTAGCCTTGATGTAGAAGTTAGAAAGCTAGTCGCATTGGTTCTATAACGTTCCTCACTAAATGACCTGACCGAACGATAAAATTATCTCTAAAAAAAGTTCGAATAAAACGCATAGGATGTTTAAGTTTATATTATGTTGACTGATACAGGCTAATGCAGTTTAGCGAGTTCAACTATGACCTTTTACGATACCGTGTGAATTTCTCGCAAACCGCATGGGAGACCATGGGTAACGTTCATTTTTATCCAATACGTGGCCCAAGATCCGCTCAAAGTAGAGCGAATGAGGTTGCTGCTCTATATACGTAAAAGAATGAAGCAAGTATTGCAGTTTATGAGGATAGGTAGAATAGATAACGGTTGACCCCAAAACGAAGAGGTTAAAATTGTAGTGAACGAGTTGCTTTGGTTTATTTTGTTTTACGGCATATTAACACCTCAATGGGTTATTTAATGCAGACAAAACTTTTATTGCTGCTAATATTTTTTTCAAAAATGTATTCCTGGTAATATTTTTCCTTCAAAAATCACTTTCTAGTAATATTTTTTTTTTAAAAATGTATTGCTCGTAATTTTTTATTTTTTGTATTGCTGGCAATAATTTTTTACAATGTATTTCTGGTATTAAAACATATTTTTACACTTTCATAGTGTTTTGATCCCAGTTTGGGGGTTAACTATTTGCCCATAGCTGGGACCCTAACAGGTGCTACCACCCAGTGGCAGGGTGGCCTAGGAACACCAGCAATTAAGACGTGGTTCCACGCTCCTTAAAATCTCCTGATCAAAAACCTTGGACGGGTAGTGATCGGAGAAACATCCGATCAGTAGTCTGTTTCACAAAGCAGTGGTTCTTGGGAAGAAGCTATCCTAGTGGAACTTCTTCCTTACTAATGGAATACGAAAAGAATAAGGATTTTTCGTCTCCTTAGCTGCAAAGGTCAGGTTTAGTGGAAATAAGGAATGCAGCTCATTAGGATGTTTTCCGTGGAACTATCGATAGAGTAGCGATAGGTTAATTTAGTATATTCAGTTCTCATTGGGCGCTCCCACACTTCTCTCCTTGTGCCTTACTAGGCTAAATTTATTGAATATCATATAGTAAATTTTTGCCGTAGAATATGGATTAGTAAGTGGTTAAAACCTACATTATTGTGCAAGTGATTCTCAATAGGCATCGTTTTGTACCATAGTAAAATTAATAATAATTAGTATCATTTACTAATTATTTTTTTTATTTTGGTGCCAGTATGCTGAAAACTCCAACCCCTAGATATGGAACATTTTCCATGACAGTTTCTGGATTTTTTTCACTGATAATGTTTGTTGCATCCGATTATTAAAAGGTTTTCAGTTTCATATTGGACTTATTTTGTCTTAAGTTCTCAAATGAAGTTGGTATTCCCAATATTATACGGATCCTTTAAATATCTGATGTTTTTTGATGAAGAATTTTCATTAACAATTTTGAAACATTTTTCCTTTCATCTTGATCCTGTTTTTTATCGGCCCTTTCACGATGTTACGCTTTACGCCCGTTCAATAAGCAGCCGGGATTAGAAATAAATAACGTGTCGACGATATCTGAAATCGTATCCCACGTTCTTGAACACACCTGACATCAAATCATATGTGGGTGTAGTCTAGTGATTAAATACGAAAGGGAACTGCCGATCCCTTCATATACCAAAATCGACAGGAAAGTCTACTATATATATATATATATATATATATATATATATATATAAACAAACAAACCAACACTTAATAATATTAACTTTGAACATGGACATAATATCTTGATCGTGTTTTGAAAAAAAAATGATAACATTTTATAAAACATACATACAACAAACTATTTCTTATTTTAACAGTTTAAATATAATCCTTGAAAATGGCTAAATGTATAGCCGAAAGCGCTCGGATAAAAAGAACATTCGGACAGTTTTTATATAATTTATCATCCGAAAAGAAAAATTATTAGAACACATGAGAAATTTTATAAAAAAAACTAAATCAAAGCACCTTGTCTGTCGTTTTCAATGAAATGTGCATGAAAGAAGGATTGCTGCCTAAATACACAAAAATATATATATATATATATATATATATATATATATATATATAGATATAGAGAGAGAGAGAGAGAGAGAAAGAAAGAGAGTCAGGGTAAATTTGCGTTTCCAAACACTATTCAACTTTGCTTATCATCATCGATGCTCTTCATGGCCGAGAAGTCTGAAGCACAGTTGATCTAACGACGATAGTTTTCCTTGCTCGGGAGGAGTGTGCGCACGTACGGATTCTACGGGAGAGCGCATATGATACTTTAATAAAATTTCTCGAATATTCAGGCGAATATATATATATATATATATATATATATATATATATATATATATATATATATATATATATATATATATATATATATATATATATATACACACATATATACATATATATATATATATATATATATATATATATATATATATATATATATATATATATATATATATATATATATATATATATAAATGAACATTGAAGTCAACACTCAGAGGCGACAGGCAGTTTCATGCTAGACGCAATCGTTAGACCGCCTGAAGATTGCGTCTAGCATGAAACAGCCTGTCGCCTCTGGGTGTTGACTTCAATGTTCACTTTTATATTTATATTTACATACGCTCTCTATCTCTGATATTGAGCACTTTATCCCATAAATATAGCACACCTTAAAAAACTATATCTCTTCATATACATATATATATATATATATATATATATATATATATATATATATATATATATATATATATATATATATGAACATTTTATTAAATACGACAGAAAAGGTGCTTTGATTTAGTTTCTATACAATTTCTCATGTGATCTAATCATTTTTTTTCAGATGATGAATTATATAAGAACTGTCCGAATGTTCTTTTTTCTGAGCGCTTTCGGCTATACCTTTAGCCATTTTCAAGGATGAAATAATTTAACTGTTAAATAAGAAAAAAATAACTCTTAACTTTTAATAAACAACTTTTAAGTAACTGTTAAATAAAAAAAAATGAAAACCTTATATAAATAAATACATGCAACAAACTATTTCTATTTAATATATATGGATGAAAAGTAGTTGCTAACTTTTTTTTTACCAACATCCTTTTATATTTTGAATTTAATGTAACTAAAAAACATTTCGCTTTTAGATAACTTAAATATATTTATATATATATAACTTAAATATATATATATATATATATATATTGTATTGGAGCAGCAGATCATTATTCAAACATATATGGTTAAAAATAACAGACAACGAATGTCTATTATGTTTGATCATGAGCCGTTCTATGCTTTGCATAGTTGCATTAATTTGGGGAGAAAATAAACACAAAAACTTCCAACACTTGGATGTTTTTTTTTAATATGCTGTTCCTCCATCTACGCTTTTGGCTGACATGAGCCATCATCAGAGTTGGTTATCTGGACATTACAACAGAGATGTTTAACCTCGATGCTGGCTTCCTGTTATGTTGACATAGAAGATTGCTATGCGACGATAACGGTAAATTCATGATGCGGTTCTATGACGTCGTATGACGTGAGAAACTGAAATATTAACAAGAGAAGCATATGTTTAGATGCAATGTAATGTGTTGTGACTAGTATGAAATGTCGTTTTGTTGAGTGTGTGTTGTCTGTTATATTTAACAATATATATATCGAAAATTATAACATAAAAATAATATAAAATCACTACAAAAATAGCCATTTTGTTTCAACACTTCTGGAGTCTTATAAAATGACCATCATTTGATAAGACGCCAGAAGTGTTGAAACAAAATGGCTATTTTTGTAGTGATTTTATAACATATTTATGTTATAATTTTCCAATTAATAATTATATTTGTTCTACTCTGTATTGAGCACTCTTTTAAGAATAGTACTTGTTGGTTATTAGAATTTATTCCGTATACACCAATTCCGTATACACCAATCCTATACATAGAGAGAGAGAGAGGGAGAGAGAAAGAGAGGGAGAGACAGAGACAGAGATAGAGAGAGACAGGCGACAGGCTGTTTCATGTTTCGCCTCTAAGTGTTGACTTCAATGTTCAATTTTATATTTACACACGCTCTATCTCTGATATTGAGCACTTTATCCCATAAATATAACACACCTTAAGACTATATATATATATATGTGTGTGTTTGGAGTCCTGGTATTTAAATAATAACTTATTAACTGACTAACTATTCGAAGAGGTATGCTTACCAAACCAAAGCACATTTTCGTAGGATCGAGACATTAAAAAACTATAATTTTAATAATTGTAATATAATTGTACGATTTCCCCTATGGAATAAGCGTTTCATCTCCATTAAAAAAATCAAAGATTTTGAATTTTTATTCTTGAGATCTATAAACTTCGGAAAGGCATGAAATCAATCTCTTCTCCCCCCCAATTCTCTCTATGGTCTGAATAGCAGGACAGGCTGGGTTCTTTAGCCTTGGTTGGCAATGAGTCTACCGTGGAAAGAAATGGCAACCTACTGCGAGAAAAAAAATCTTCTACCTCCTCAGTCATGTATCGAAAGATATATGATCGCCCAAGCGTGTATCCCTTGTGGCACTTAACTGACTGATTCTCGAGATATTCATGTTTTTCCCAATTAGAAGAGTGACGCTACACGATCTTCCTTACTATTAGCTCCAATTTTGCTTTGTGCCGAACAAAACTATGAAAGCGTCCAATTTCTCGCTGGTGCCGGTGTTCGAGTCCTGGTCAAAAACTGGCAATTTTTGTCTGGTATCGCTTAAGCTAATATGGCTGACCCCACGACTGGCTCGCCTCAAGCATCATAATTCATCTTTGATCTTTCCCAGACAAAGTTACATTAAATGCCTATAAAATAAAACAAATAACTTATTTACCAAAATCTGTCATATAAATCACCCTTTTGAAACCCGAGTGTTTCTCAAGGTATTGCAGTTTTCTATTTAAATGTTTTGTTGCTACCACCATGAAGAAGTCAGAGAAAGGCAAGGTGAAAAAAGATGAACGAGTCATTGCAGTGATCCATGGATCTGGAAATGGTGACGGTAAGTCATGGTTTGGTGAATACCTTAAAAGAATTCAATATTAACAGCCATAAGGCCAAAGGAAACTGTACTCACTGACACAGCAATTGTAACTCGATATTTGGCCTTTATTTTGTCGAGATCTCGTTTCGCAGCCGTAAGTGAAGTGAAGTTCTCGCACAACAGAGGGGGGGGATGTCAAAGAAAATTGGGCAAAACAAAAATGTATAATTTGAGATGCGATGAGAATTAAACAAATAATATTTCTACAAAGAGAAAAGACATGAAACTGTTAGATAAATTTGAAGAAGGAGATGACGGAGAAGGAAGAGGGATAGATTAAGAAAGAGAGAGAGAAGGAAAATAAAGGAGGAGGTGGAGACGAAGACGGAAAAAGGAAGGATTTAAGGAAGAAGAAGAAAGGAGGAGGAGGAGGAATGAGGAAGAATGGATTGCAAAGAGAGAGAGAAGGAAATAAAGGAGGAGGTGGAGACGAAGACGGAAAAGGAAGGATTTAAGGAAGAAGAAGAAGAAGAAGAAGAAGAAGGAGGAGGAGGAGGAGGAGGAAGAGGGATAGATTAAGAAAGAGATAGAGAAGGAAAATAAAGGAGGAGGTGGAGACGAAGACGGAAAAAAAGAGAAGGAGATAAATATAAAGATGAATGAGGAGGAGTAGACAAAGGAGAAAAACACGAAGAGGAATAAATTAAAAAGGAGATAGGGAGGAGGAAAATGGAAGAGACGAAGAATGAGGAAGACACAAAGAAGGAGGGGGCGAAGAAAAAGAAGTTAATGAAGTAGAAGTTGACGGTGGAGGAGGAGACAGATGAGAAAAAGACGAAGAATGAAGAGAGATAAATTAAAAAGGAGATAGAAGGGGAGGAAAATGAAGGGGGACGAAGGAGGAGGAAGAGACAAAGGAGGGGTAAAAGGGAGATGAAGAAGAAGGAAACGTTGGGAGAGAGGACAAAGTAAGAAATGGCGAAGAATGAAGAGGGACAGATTAAGGAAGAGATAAAGCGGGGTGAAGGGGGAAGTGGAGGAGATGTAGGAGGAGGAGGAAACAAAAGAGGAAGCGGAGAGGAAGAAAAGCAAAAGAAAGGGGCGGAGAAGAAGAAGAAGAAGAAGAAGAAGAAGAAGAAGAAGAAGAAGAAGAAGAAGATTCATTAAATGAAAACCTGATCTTGCGTTGTAGGAAAGCGAAGTTTTCATCCATTATATTTGACTTGAACCCCGACCTTGATATGCCGATTTTATCACAGATATGTCTTGGTGGAACCTCACACCATATTCATCACTTCCAGTAACCAGATCCTTTGAAGAGAATCGAAATGCGAAAGTAGGAATTGCATCTTAGTAGACATCTCATTCTTTGATAAGCTGTCAGCATGAGATTTCGTAAGTTGGCAGTTTTCAGCTCCCTGAGATCCAAGAAAACTCTATAAAAGTAACTCAAATGAGTCCCAAGTGCCAGTTCAAATAGATATAAATATAGAATTAATATTATTTTTACTTTGAGCCGAGGGGATGCTTCTGGAGCTACACAATAATGAAGCCGGTCTGGTTTTCCAGTGATGATGTGCTGAAAGAGGCAACACGCAACTCGCTCATAAAACTGCCAAAAATATTCTATGAGGTGCCAATTAAGTCAGATGTTAATAGAAAGGCATTATTTTTTGACATATATAAACAAACTTGCGCAAATGAAAAATTGCAGTCCAAATGCTCCCAATTCAAATTACATGACTAAACAGCTGCGATAGAAAGCAACAGCATCAACATCCGAAAATTAACTCATTGAAAACCCTTTTGATAATATATGTCTATATCTGATAGATTCTTCTAGTTCTACGTGCCATGCCTCTTCCTCATTTATTTCCCTTTAACTCAATTCTTCAAGTTTTTGGTCCACCACTGCTATATCCTGTTATTGAACTCAGAAACTCTTTGTGTCTAGTTACAAGATCTAACCAACGTCTTTATCTACTGAGCTATGTCCTCAATCCATCTATCCCAGTGGACGAAATACAGGGTTCGGTTCGAAATTCCAATCACCTGAAGAAGACCGGAGCGTACAACGACCGAAACATTGTGAATCGGACAAATGAAAATGAGGATAACTGTCTGAATAATGTAAATAATATAAATAATCATAATACCTCATCTTAGAGATATAGACAGACATTGAAGAAAAATTCCAATCAGCTGAAAAAGGCCGGTGCGTACAACGGCCGAAAACTTGTGAATATGGCAATGAAGATGAAAATAACAGTCCGAATAAAGTAAATAATCATAATATCTCATCTCAGAGATATAGACAGATACTGAAAAAAATTACAGTCACCTGAAGAATGCCGGAGCGTACAACGGCCGAAACGTTGTGAATATGGCAATGAAGATGAGGATAACAGTCTTAATATTGTAAATAATGTTAATTTTAGATGATCTTTAACAAAACATGTATATCAGTGGCCAGGAATAAATGCAAGTATTACTGATAGAATAAGTCTAGTATATGTATAATGTAAATGCTTCACTAATGATTTTACCATAGAAATAAAAAAAGAAGAAAGGGATTGTCAGTGGTCATGAATTAATGTAAGCGTCACTACCAGAATAAATCTATTATATGTATAATGCAAATGTCGTTTTTATGTTTACTTTAAAAGCTGTGTATTACGACCATCGGTTTATGTATTTGATAAATCTTAATCAAGAAATACGGAAGACTGATAGACGTAATAGACACTGTTTAAAGTAAAAAATAATAAAAATGGGACGTTTATTTCAATTACGAGTAACCGCTATAATAGCATTTGAAGTAATAAAAATTTCAGTTTAAAAAATGTCATCAGTTCTCAATTTGGCATCTATTCAGGTGACATTATCCTTTACTCTCCATAATAACTCCGACAGCGGTGACAAAGTTAACGATGCTTTTTAAAAGGATCTCCAATCATTGGTTAACTGGAGTAGAAAATGGCTTGTAAACTTTAATACCTCTAAAACTAAGCCGCCCTAATTTAACCGACAGAGAGAAACTCGACTGAGAGTGTCTCGCTGCTCTTTCTCACTTTTTCCAATAACCTGAGATATAACAACTACATTGAATCAATAGCTGCATCTACTGCAAGGAAAGTCGATTCACCGTGTCGTGCCAAAAGGCTTTTCTCGTTAGAGTCTATCTTATACATCTACAAATCTACCATTCGTCCATGCATTGAATATTGTTGCCACATGTGGTCTGGTGCTCCCGCTCTTCATCTCGAGATTCTCGATAAAATCCGAAGAAGGATCTCCAATGTAATCGGTCCTGACTTGACATATCGACTTCAGTCACTCACTCACAAACCTGATGTGGCATCCCCCTGTCTTTTCTACAAATATTTTCATAGCAACTGTTCTGATAAGCTATCATCTCTGGTGCTGACATGAAGTTAAACGTGCTACTAGATTGGCATCTAGGTCCCACTCTTTACTGTTGAAATAGTTAGATGTAACTGCCACTTCTACTCCTGCCACTTTCTTTTCTCGTTCTTCCCGATAGTGGAACTCCCTTCCTCTTACTTGCTTCACTGATAACTACATTTTCCAAAAATCTAAATGTAACGTCAATCGCCTCTTCTGTTGCTGTGATCCCTGTTCTTCTTTTACCCTTTCTTCAATCTCCTCTATACTCACTTTTGACTGAAATAGTGTAACCCCAATTATGCAATTAGTGGATCTCCCGAATTGTTTAGGACGCAATGCTTATAAAACAAATAATAAAACCGTTAATTTTTTAGTTACCGTATTTCTTCATGTATAATACGCCTTCATCCATAATACGCACCTTCTAAAATTGTGCTGAAAGTGTGGGAAAATGCTTCTACTTACACATAATACGCACCCCTAGTTAGGTAATCAAACCCCATATATTGTACATCTCCAATTTCATTACGGCCAGCGTTTGTTACTCTTATTAAAAAATGGTTTTAGACATGGAATAATATTATTCTAATTTAATTTTATGATAATTCTTTTTTTTTTTTTACGGCAGTTTTTTAAAGAGTTTTGTAGCTGTGCATAATACGCACCTCTAATTTTGCTTATTATTTTTTTAGAAAAATGTGTATTATACATGGGGAATTACGATATATATATATTGTGTATATTTAGGCAACAATTTTTCATTAATGCATGTTTCATTAAATAATATAGACAAGTTGTGTCTATTTATTTTAAGTAAGTTCCTTTCATATTGTCTGATAAGCTTAATAACATTATAATTAAAAGACGAAAAGAAATCACCATATTGATACATGTTTAAATCCAATCTAAGCTTTCGTCTAACATAAGCCATTATCAAAGATGACAATTTCAATATATCAACGATAATATTATTAAGCTTATCAGACAATATGAAAGGAACTTACTTAAAATAGACAAAACTTGTCTATATTATTTAATGAAACATGCATTAATGTATATATGTGTGTGTGTGTGCGCGTGTGTGTGTGTATTTCGGCACCAATTATACATTCAAATAAGTTCGATTAAATAAGATCTGGCTATTAAACTATATATATATATATTGTCTTCACAATTTTCAAATAGGATGTTTTACATCATGATTAAAATTACTGATGATCCGTCTGTTTGTTTGTTTTTTTGTTTTTGTTTTTGTTTTTTTTTTTTTGTCACAGTCATTGTTAAAAATTGTGAATTATCAAGATGTTAAGCAAGATTTCTGAAAAAAAAAAATGCCGGAATTTAGTCAAATACGCCAAAGAGGTTTTTGCAACTTCCATGTTGTAGGAACGTTGTAGCGCTGTCGTTTTATTAGCTGGGTTAATGTAGTGTGTTATCATAATGGGAGCCTGTCAGCTGTTTCGGTGAAGTAGCGTACTTGTCGAATAGAATGCTGTCTACCTACTTTGTTGATCTCCCACCAACGTACGGTATCAATGGAGACTTTTTCTTTTCTCATTCGCCAGTAATCGTCTCCCAGGCTTTAATTCTACTGAATGCCTTGATCTAATAGAGGAACGGAATCAATTCACAAGTTTTATTCGTCTGATGAAGTCTCAAATACCGAATCATTTCTAACCTCGTCAAGCGTTACGAGAAAATACATGCCACAATCTGTTGAATCTTTTCCTCGACTATGCTTTGCGCATGCGCGAAGCCCAGATGTTAAAAAATGGGTCGAGATTACTAAGGCATTCCATAGCACATCTCAAACGAATCTATAAATAGAAAAAAAACTCCTGTTTTCCCTCCAGAGTCCATTGTACTGACGACGACGACGTGGGTATGGGTGGCTATGATGATGACATAGGTATTCATAGTTGGTATAAGAAAGATCTGGTAAAAAATACCAACCTTTTTTACCAAATGTACTAAGAAGTAAGACTCAAGATAAACCTTTCCAAAATGGAAATTATGATCTAGAAAGGGGATGAGGTTAGTGAGGGCTCTTACTCTGAATCAGAAAAAATTCAGAATGTGAAAGGAATAAATTCTAAAAACTATATAAATTTGTCTATATTTCTGAGATGTGGTATTATGTACACTATTTACATTATTCCGACTATTATCCTCATCTTTGTCGCCATATTTATTACAACGTTTCGGCCGTTGTACGCTCCGGCCTTCTTCATTTGTTTGGAATGTCGAACTGAAACCTTTATTTCACTCACTGGGGTAGACTGTTCTAGCTCCACGTGCCATATTTTTAATGGATGTCAGTTATCAGTTATCCCCTATTAATTCCTTCTCCAGGTTCTCCACCGACTTAAGCAGGTATTGAACTCACACTCTTTCGATCCTATCACTTGATCTAACTAAAAGTGTAAAATAAATACCCGGTTAATGCAGTGGAGAAGATAACTGATAACTGACATCCATCAAACATGGCACGTGGAACTAGAACAGTCTACCACAGTGAGCGAAATAAAGGGTTTAGTTCAACATTCCAGCCATCTGAAGAAGGCCGGAGCGTAGAACGGCCGAAACGTTGTAATAAATATGGCGACAAAGATGAGGACAATAGTCCGAATAATGTAAACAGTGTGTGTACATAATTCCTCATCTCAGAAATATAGACAGATACTGAAAGGTCGAAACGTTGTAATAAATATGGCGACAAAGATGAGGACAATGGTCCGAATAATGTAAACAGTGTGTGTACATAATTCCTCATCTCAGAAATATAGACAGATACTGAAAGGTCGAAACGTTGTAATAAATATGGCGACAAAGATGAGGACAATAGTCCGAATAATGTAAATAGTGTACATAATACCTAATCTCAGAAATATAGACAGATACTGAAAGGCTGAAACGTTGTAATAGATATGGCGTCAAAGATGAGGACAATAGTCCAAATAATGTAAATAGTGTACATAATACCTCATCTCAGAAATATAGACAGATACTGAAAGACCGAAACGTTGTAATAAATATGGCGACAAAGATGAGGACAATAGTCCAAATAATGTAAATAGTGTACATAATACCTCATCTCAGAAATATAGACAGATACTGAAAGACCGAAACGTTGTAATAAATATGGCGACAAAGATGAGGACAATAGTCCAAATAATGTAAATAGTGTACTATATAAATTCTAAACACTATGTATACTCGATGTATATATCAATTGTAACAGGAAACTAAACACAGCCAGGGTTGATCTCTGGGTTTGCTTGTCGAACACTGTCAGATTTTACAAATCGAAACTAGAGTTATCTTCTTATATTTGCCTCACATGATCACATGAAAAAGGCTTCCAACTAATTCACTGTCTGAACTGTCACCTCTATACAATCGTTTTCTCTTATCATATTAAAAATAGCTTCAAGTGAATGGATATTTAATCTCTGGCGCTACATGATCACAAGCAGGGAGCTTTATCAAATAACAAAAATCAATCCAATTGAAGCTACAAGTAACATAGGTAGAACATGTTACTAAAATGGAAAAAAATACTTGCATTATTTACATTATTATGTCTGTTATCCTCATCTCCATTACCATATTCACAACGTTTCGACCGTTGTACGCTCCGGCCTTCGTCAGGTGATTGCAATTTCGAACCGTACTCTTTTATTTAGTCCATGTTCTAGTTCCATGTACCATGCGTTTTCTGGATGTCTCAGTTATTTCCTTTTAATTCAACTCTCCAAGTTTTTTGGTTCGCCACTGCTATGGCTTGGTACTGAACTCAAAACTCAAGGACACATGGCCCAGTGGATCAAGACATTGGTTAGATCCAGTGACTAGATCCAAAGATTTGTGAGTTATTTACATTATTCGGACTGTTATCCTCATCTCCATTGCTATATTCACAACATTTCGACCGTTGTGCGCTCCGGCCTTCTTCAGGTGATTAGAATTTCGAACCGAACGTTTATCATGTCTATCGGGGTAGATTGTTCTAGTTCCACGTGCTATGCCTCTTCCGGGTGTCTCATTTATTTCCCTTTAACTCAATTATCTATTAGTTTTCCGTGGCAAAAGTGCTGGAAAACTAGACTTTGGGCCTCAGTAGAGCGCACAGATAATGCACAACAGAAGTGCCGCGCCATATATATATGAAGCATGTGAAATACCAGAAGCCTGAATAAGAATTATTTGATGTAAGGCATTGATTCCCTTTATATACTGGGCTTACCCTAAGTGATGCCAAAGTAGGCTTTCTACTCGGTGTCACACCTAAGTGTCAAAAGTCCATCAAATATCTGACCTGGAAACTAACCTCATAGTCACAAACTCTGCAAAACTTAAGATGTGCACAGGCAGTTACCAACCGACTGACAGGAAGTTATATAAGCGGCCCACCCTAGAGGGAAATATGAAAGTCTCTCAGATTCTTGCGTGAAAATTAACGTTCGTAGCAAGTCCCCCAAATCACAAATTATCACGCCGACATTATTCAACTTCAGAAATCATCAATTGATGTCACTGTGTATTTTGGGTCAGTTTATTCGAACCTCGATCTTTTCGAGAGGGTCTCAGAGCCTCTCGCTTTTTAATTATACGTATGAGAGTTTTAGTCTCGTGTGCTTATTAGACGTTACGAAGATAATGTTGCGCATATATGATATTGTCATTTTTTACGGGTATTATGCTAGTTGTAATAACAAAAAGTAATAATTCGTTTGTTGTGGTAATAGGGATGGTCGTCATCAAAGTGATGCAACAAAATGCAGTTAAATAGATCTTTCTTTCTTTCTTTTTTTCTACGTCTTTCTCTCTTTTTCTTTACCCGTCATGCATTCTGCTGCCCTGTAAACACCCAGGTAAGCATCTTGCGATTTTCTCACTGATGCTTCTCCCATCTCTACGATATTGTTCCTCTACCTGCCAACCTCGCCCCCACTTTCCTACAATATGGTTCCTGATGGTCCCTGACAGGCAAGGTCGTATATATTACTGGAAAGTCTGCCAACAATCTTATTGAATCAAGGAAGCTTGTTTATTTTCAGAACGAATTTGATCTAAAGATCAAATTCGTGCTGAAAAGATGGAAACATCTCGTCAGAAGAGTTTGGTTAAAAGATTCATGCCGATCCCTACAAGCCTCCACTTGGTTTAAAACACGGCTTATTGGGAGAAAAAAATATGAAGGGATTTTTTGTCATTTATTTTTTATATTTTCATGTAAATTTTCTTTTTCTATTTTCATTCATTCGTTAATCATTCCCTCTCTCTCTCTCTCTCTCTCTCTCTCTCTTCTCATGCATACTCCTCCCCTTTTCTACCTGTCTCTTTCGCCCTTTCTAATATCTCCCTTTATTCATTATCTCTTTCTCTTCCTCATTTCTTCCCCCCCCGCTCCTTCTTTTTACCTTTCCCCTCTAACTATCCCTATTTCTCTCCATTTTCTCTTCCTCCCACTCTTTAACTTTCCCCTACTCTTTTCTCTATCTCTCTTTTGATGTCTCCTGTACCTCTCTGACCTCGTTCTCTCCCACTAGCTTCCTCACAATCTCTTTTGACTTTCTTTCAATTTCCCTGTCTCCGTTCCCTTTCCTCTCACACCCCTTCTCTTTCTATCCTTTTCTATCGCTCTTATCTCTCTCTCTCTCTCTCTCTCTCTCTCTTTGTACTTCTCCCCTTTTTTCTTACTTTTCTCTCTTCCTCTCATTTTATCTCCCCTTCTTTCTTCCTATCTTTCTACTCTTTCCTCCCTCCCTCCTCACTTCACACCTTTTTCGTCCTTCTCTCTTTCACCCCTTCTCTGTCTCCCCATCTCTCTCTCTCTCTCTCTCTCTTTTCTTCCGCTTCTTTTTCCTTCTCTTCTCTTTTCGTTATTTCTGTTCTATATTTTCCCCTTTACCTCTCACTCTTCCTTTCTATCCCTTTTCTTAATTTTACATTCTTTCTTTACACTTATTCACCTCCTCTAACATATCTCCCTTTCTATTTCCATCTATTCCCACCCTTTTTTTCCTCTTGTTTTTTTCTTCTTTCTATTACTCCTCATCTGCATCACTCTGTGTTTATCATAGTTTCTCACTCTCATCTCTCACACGTATCGATCTCCTCCTCGAGTTCATTTTTATTTTCTCATCGTACTAGTTTAAAAAAAAAAAAAAAAAAAACACTTATTTTTTTCAATCAATAATTGTAAAACATAAAAGACATCAAAAATAGTTAGTCCGGTAAGGTCGTGTTTGATTGGACAATCCTGAAATTAGAAAGCGCCATGTAACCTGTATAAATCAATGTGCTTTTGAACTTTGAGCATAGACGGCAAGTATTTGTTCAGAAGCCATATTATGAAGATCAACTATTTTGATGGTCAGTCGCCATATTGTTTCGGAAAGCTACTGGGAAAAGAAGACGTTTTATAAAAATAACTTTACTACTATCAGAACAACACCCGCTTTAAAGAAACACATGTACAAGTTCAACATCTAACAAGAATATTTTTATGCGGTATGTCCTTGGGAGACCATGGCTCTCTCCATCATCCTGATTTTTTGCCTCTATATCGCCATTCTTTGTCCTTGTTTTGTTATACATTCAAGCAAACCCGTTAAAAAATTTGCGGTTTCCACCAGATTCTCCTGTCTTCAAAGACTTCCTGTGAATATCAAATTTTCCAAGCTCTGTTTTTTCATTATGTGTCCCGGAAAAAGTCTCCTTTTCCTACCACTTACAAGTTTTTCTGAAGGACATATTCCCTCTTCCTATGCACATTTTCTATCGTTTTGTACTACATTAACCAGATAAATGGTTAATTTTCACCTCCCCAATACGTAGCTTATACATTGGACGGTCCCATTTGCTGACAACCATGCAGTTAATAGTCCTTCCTTCTACCTTGTCCAAAAGTTCATTCAATTATCCTTCTGAGTCTACCATCAGCACAATGTTTTCTTCATCAGAGAGCATTCAGCACTTGACAGTACAATGTTAGGGTTAATTGGGTAATACTTGTACTGGTTTCGTAACAGAGATGAGGTGTGTCTAGGGCAAGATAATCTGATACTGTTCATGCTTATTCATGCTGAAATCCAGTGTGTTACTTTTCCTGGACTGGATGCAGCGAGAGATCTAACTCTTTTCTGGTATTTAACCATTTCTTGTGGAAGATGGGTTCATGCCTTTTCCAAGAGTATTACTGCGAAATGGGTGAAAAGTGACTGGGTCAAAGTGTAAGCATAGCAAGCCAATTTCACTTTCTACGCTACATGAATAGCGTGAATGGCGTAATTCCATCAGATGGCCAAGTGAACCATTTAAAGCAGGACTCCAATCCAAAGACATACTCCAGTTGTCTTCCTTCTTTCTTTCTTTCTTTCTTTCTTTCTTTCTTTCTTTTCTTTTTTGTTCCTTCTTTTTCCTTCTCTTCTTTCTTTTCTTCTTTCATTCTTTCCATTCTTCTCTCTTTCCTTCTTCCCATCTCTATTTCTTTAATTCCTTCTTTATTTTCTCCCTTCCTCCTTTATTTCGTTCTTTCTTTCTATCTTTCTTTCTCTCTCTCTCTCTCTCTCTCGCTTTCTGTCTTTTCTCTCTTTCTTTCTCTACTTTCATTTTTCCCATTCTTCTCTCTTTCCTTCCTTGCTTCTCTCATTCTTTAATTCCTTCTTCATTTCCACCCTTCCTTATTTATTTCGTTCCCTCTTTCTTTCTTTTTTCTTTCCTTTTCTGTTTTTCTCTCTCTTTCTTTCTCTCCTTTCATTCTTTCCATTCTTCTCTCTTTTCTTCCTTCGTTCCTTCTCTCTTTATTTAATCCCTTCTTCATTCCCTCCCGTCCATCTTTCTTTCTTTCTTTCTTTCTTTCTTTCTTTCTATGTTTTCGTCCTTCTCTTTTTTCTTCTTTCACGTTTTCCAACGTCTCGTCTCTTTCAATTAAGATTTGATTCTTTCAATCATTTCACAAATATTGCCAAACTTTCTTCGTTATTTCCAAATAAAATAAATCAAAATTTATTTTAAAATGAAAACATTCCACATATATAATTACTTTTATGTGTCAACACACACACACACACACACACACACACACACATACACATATATATATGTATTGTGTATATTTAGGCAGATTTGTCTATTTATTTTAAGTAAGTTCCGTTCATATTGTCTGATAAGTTTATTAACATTATCATTGAAAGACGAAAGGAAATCGCCATACTGATACATGTTCAAATCCAATCTAAGCTTTCGGCTTACACAAGCCATTATCAAAGATGTCAATTACTTTTCAATATATCAAACAATACACGGACGAAAAAATAATGATTGTTTGTTTTTGTTGCATGAAAAATTTCAAAGCAACGACAAACTCATGTATACAAAAGTCGTCTCCCCGTACTTAATACTTCTCGTTTTCACTCTCGCGTGGTCATGTGTTTCATCTTCAAGCGAATTTCCAAAATTCGCTTGAAGATGAAACAGAACTAATGCTTTTAATTTAATTATATAATTAAATTTGAAGTTTTTAGCTTCAGGTTTTCAAACATGGTTATTACTGTGTAGCGAAAAAAATATATTTTAAATCAAGTAATATATATATATTTTTATATATATATATATATATATATATATATATATATATAAATAATTGATTTAAAATATGTTTTTTTCCGCTACACATTTCTAACCATGTTTCAAAAATGGAAGCTAAAAGCCACGAATTTAATTTTGCAATTAAATTAAAGACATTAGTTCCATTTCATCCTCAAGCGAATTTTGAGTAATTTTTAAAATTACTGGGTTTTAAACCCAGTAATTTTAAAATTTTTAATTGCAAAATTAAATTCGTGGCTTTTTAGCTTCCATTTTTGAAACATGGTTAGAAATGTGTAGCGGAAAAAAAACATATTTTAAATCAATTAATTTATAATATTAATGCTCTGTAAATTTACATCGAGCACTATTTTGTAAAAATAAAAATACCTATAAGAACACCGGATTCTATATCTTACTGTTCTTTTCTTTCTTTTATATATATATATATATATATATATATATATATATATATATATCAAGAAAGTATTTATTCATAAAATATTACTTAAAGCCTGTTATGATTCTTATTTTGTATTATTGGAAGGCCCGTAATATAAAAAGCTATGACCGGGAATATCCACCAGAAATTTACGTGATTGGGTGTTTTCCTTTCGTTGGGGCATAGGATTAGTGGGTGGGTTCCAAATGAAAAGGAATGAATCTTGAGTGAGCGTTGTTTTCAATCAAGCGATTTGAGCTTGACCCGGACGCTCGTGTGAATTGACGGGTGGCGGTAAGTAAATAAATTCGTGAAATGGAAACATTTCTTTGGAAAACAGAATGAAAGATGGCGTCAGGGAGACACAGTGGAATGTTAGAAACAAATCAAACTTTCTCCTGACTCACGAATTCCTGAATTAAATTCACTGGAGTCTTTCGTGGGTGGAGTGGTAGATAATTAGCCATTTTTTTTTTTGACGTACGTGTGTGAACCGAAGTTTCTAGTTTGTGCCTGCATGTGTGCATATGTCGCTATCTGTGTATGAGTCTTTTTCTGTTTCATTTCTCATCTCTTGTATCGCGTCACAAATGAAGAAAACAAATTGAAGCGGCCGAAACGTGGTTTTACCAACGAATGTTGACAACGACTTGTACAGAATATGCAATAAATGAGGTAGATCCATGTAAGTGTTAATGTGATTAATGGCGAAATCACTTCGCTAACATCGCACGCTCCAAAACATATATGCAGCTGTCAATAAATAGCATTAAAAAAAAAATCTTTCGATCTACACATATTTTGTTTGCCTATGTATGCGAAAATTGCGTCCTGAAGATGACAATTTGAAATTGTAGAAAGTACTTGGCATGTGTCTTCCATCTGACAACAACTCGAATATAAGGATTCAAAGAATAAATAGTAAGTTAATGACTCATTAAGTTCTGTTCGCGAAGTGATTTTGCCATTAATCACACTAACATTGTTATATAATTCTTTGTATAAATAGTTTCTTTTATATATATATATATATATATATATATATATATATATATATATATATATATATATATATATATATATATATATATTTTAGTTTTAAGTTGTGCTATATTTATGGGATAAAGTGCTCAATATCAGAGATAGAGCGTATATAAATATAAAATGAACATTGAAGAAGTCAACACTCAGAGGCGACAGGCTGTTTTTCCTGCTAGATGCAATCGTCAGGCCTGACAATTGCGTCTAACATGAAACAGCCTGTCGCCTCTGAGTGTTGACTTCAATGTTCACTTTTATATATATATATATATATATATATATATATATATATATATAATTAACAGTATTTCTCGCTTGAAAAACCTAGAATGACTCAACTTGTAGACACCTGAGGTACCCGAGGAAAAAATTTGGATGTAAAAAAACAAAGAACTAAAAACATCAGAACAAGGCGAAAAAAATCGTCAAGTGTCTTAAGTGCTTAGTCCAAAGGAAAAAAAAAAGCAAGCGAGTATAAAGACAATGAAAACGTGAGGGGAGGAGGGGCTCAATACGCTAAGTAGAGCGGTAAATTAGAATAAATCCTAACGAACCAGGCAAACCTACTTAGGTTTCACCTAAACGGATCTTCAGGGTAGACTGGGTAAAAAAGGAAATGGTGGAACAGTAATTATTGATAAAACTATTAAAAACATAAAACCACGTGACGAAAAAAAAAAAAGAGAGAAGAAAATTTGGAAATTCTTGCAAAAATGAAAATAATTCTCGGATTTTAATGAAATTTTCAGGAATTATTCGCAACTGAATGAAATTATTTTTTGAAATTTTTTTATTAGTAAATCTTGGTAAAAATATTTTTGTCCATGTGTTTCAGCTCCTTATTAATTTTATGAAAACTTGAGATTCAACGTGATCATTTTTAGTGACTATATTAGTTAGAAGCAAAAGATTTTAAATCAACGAGATTTTTGCAAAATCGAACTCGATCTTAATCAAAAATCTGTTCTGAATCGAAAATTAAAAAACGCAATAAAACTAAGACATTATTCATTTACAGAAACTTTTAATTACTTTTAATGATAATATATGTTAAAGACAATATTGTCTGAAGGAAAAAATTTGCGATGAAAAATTAAATTTTAAAAGATTTGCTTTTCATTTTTTTACAACTTTAAAGTTTTAAAATCTTTTAAAATTTATTTTCAATGAGATAATTCTTAGAAAATATTTTTATTAAATAAAACTATATTTACTAATCATATTACAATCTGATTACCCCGAATATTTATTAAAGAATTTCGATTTGGTCACGTGTTTTAGGAGTTTTCACCACCTTACGATAAAAAGAAACTTTATCGTCCGCTTCACCATACTTAACTATGAACACGTTCGACTGTCAATCGGATGTAAATAAATCGATGAACACGTCTGAAAAACAAGACCCCGTAGTTAAGTAATGTCTGCATACAACATTTTATACTATAAGTAAGTAATATTTGTTTCAAATCAGATTAATCTAACTTTAGGTTTGCTAATTTTAATCAAATAATGTTTCAGAAATATATATTTTATTTTTGCAAGATTTTTAAAACCGAGAATTAACTTTTGTTTACAAAAGTGTCAAAAATGGCCATTTTGATCGATTTTAGTAAAAAAAAAATCAATTCTGTTCAATATAATTTTTGTTTGAAATACACCACAAAATATTTTTGCATACTGCAAATAGTAAATTTCAAATCCTTTAGCTTTCAATTAAAGCTAAAATAAAAGCTTCAAGAAAACTTTTTCATTTTTAAAAATCCATTTTAAACCTTACGTATACCGAATTAGTGGAGGTAGCTAATTTTGTTGATTTTATTAAAACATTGGCAAATTTCTTACCCTCAGTAATTTTTACTGTTTTAAAAATATTTTTGGAACTTTAATAAAACTCAAAGATATGAAATTGGATGTATATATTTTTTCGAGAATGACAAAAATGTTAAACACTATTAATTTATTAGATTCTTTATTTAGAATATGTGAACTAAATACAATGCAATATTTATTAAACATTTAATAAAGAAATAACTTTGAAAAAACTTTTACTCGTTAACTTATAAAATTGTCTAACAAGACAATTGAAATAAACACACAACTTCCAATAACTATAATTATTCATTTTGAGAAAAAAGGCATTTTACGATTATTTTTTTTTTCATTTGCTCCCATCACATAAATTTCCTAAAATAGGTTGAGAGCGTATGGATTATACAACAGTCTGAGTAGACAATAATTGTAGTGTCAATGAAAAAAAAAGTCCTTTTGACTCACAGATTGTTGGGTGGGAGAATGTGTTGGTATGTTTGTTGAACTACTTTATTTTTGTTAAACATTTTCAGTTGTTACAGCAGATACAGTAACAACGGGTATAAAAGGGGCTTTTGTTTTGAGAATGTCGGCTCATTATACAATAACTCAAAAGAACTCCAAAAAAAAGGAATGAGAGGCGACACACGGTAATAGAAATGAGATATTATAAAATTGAAAAGGTGGATTCATTTACGATTTCGCCTCGGATATATACAACAAGATTACAGAGTTAGTCTTAGGATTCTACCGCATACATAGAAGTAATTATAGCATTGTAATTGTAGAGAAAAGTCATGTGAAAAAATATACAAGTTTATGGGCATAGTAAGAATATGGGTTTTCATCGCGTAGTATCCACGTCCGCTGCTGTTAACATCGGACCCCTGGCACCTTTGTGACTGTTTTCCGTCGTCGGCGTAGGGATACGGTAAGTGTCTTGGACAAAAGACGAACTGTAGCCTCCTGTAGATGAGCCTCCTGCCTAGGAGTTGAATTGAAGGCGGTTTATATAGTGTTGGAATGGTTTGAAAACGAACTGTTGGTTGAACATGTTTGGATCTGTCCAGATGGATCAGAAAATATTTTTGACTTTTCAATTTTCTTTTCATTTTGTCTCTAAAGTGGATGTGCACAACTGGCCAAAACTAAGCCATTTCGAAAGTAATTGCCGAGGTTAGAATTTCTGTTTTCGATGAAGAGTAGGGGTTCCGACAGGCTACGACAGATACAAAATGTGATACAATTTACAGATTGTTACCGTTTGAAAAACCTTCGAAATGTGTATTTACAAAGCTTAACTTAATAAGACACAAAGAGAGGTAACGATGAATTGATGTGCTTATCCTCCTAGTGGGGAGGTCATGGCTTGAAAATTCAATTTCGCGTTTTTTTTTTTTTCTTTCTTTTTTTTCATTTTTTTTTTTTTTTTTTTAGTGGGGCATTATTTATTGTACGGTTGTATTCATTCCAAACTACTAGAAAACTAGTAAGGCCATAGTTAGAGATTATCAAAGGAACAGAAGACTAGGTAGAGAAAACAAAGAAGACTAAGTTTTCTAAATATTCATACATACAATGAATAAACTTGAGTGAATCAGATACTACTCAAATCCTACTCTAATGTGGCTACTTGCCATATTTATAAGTAGGAGCAGTCGATTTTCACAGTAGTAGTTCTACTCTACAATAAACTCAAAGAAAACAGATAGAACCAATCAGGACTAAACTCCATATTGTTTGACCCAACATCGGTATATTTTTTTATTATTTATGGAGGCTAAATTAAAACTGACACGAATAAGATAATAGAACCCTATTTGTGGAGACCAACACTGTTGCATTGTTGCCTTTATTTAAAATAGCCGAGAATTAGGAAAGCCTTAGTTAGAAAGAGTATCAAAGGAACCGAAGACTAAGTAGGGAAAACAAAGAAGAATAGGTTTATTAAATATTCATACATAGAATGAATGAATTTGAGTAAATCAGATACTACTCAAATCCCACTCTAATATGGCTACTTGCCATATTTATAAGTAGGAGCAGTCGATTTTCACAGTGGTAGGGAAGAGCAGGCTGAGTTCTACTCTACAATAAACGCAGAAAAAGAGAGCGGAAACAGATGGAACCACACAAGACTAAGCGCCATAGGAGCAGTTCATTGTCACAGTAGTAGTGTTATGGTCCAAGGTTAGGACCATAGAAGAACAACACGAAACACAAGAGTAGAAATAACAAAGAATATATTACACGAAAAATATTACAAGAAGTGGAAGGTGTTAGTATGGCTGTCAGACTGCTTTGAAGTGAACTACTATCAGCTCGACTCGATTCAATACCGTATGTCTCTCTTGAGAGGCGTAGTATACATAGCGTTAGAAAGAGTTCATTCTGTCGATCTAGGTAAGGACCCATGACAAGTAGGGAAGAGAAGGAAGTACCGTGAGTCCTACTCTAAAACAGTATTAATTTAAGTGGGGGTTAGATTGTTATTTCAAATCCTGAATTCTTGCATCGGTAGGAAACGTGCGATTATTTCAGCTACGAGAGAGACCTTATATTTCCGAAGCATAGCACTATAAATGCGTTTAAGGGGGATTGTGTTGCGTCAATCTTTTAAAGAAGGAACACAAAACAGCCTCGAAAAAAAAAAACTTCATTTCTCTCTCTCTCTCTCTCACTCACTCTCTCTCTCTCTAGGCTCGAACACCGACGAATAAAACTAGTAGAAGCGACATTATTGCTAGTTTAAACTTTTAAATTACAACGGTAGCCTTGAGAGGAATGCAAGCCAAAAAACACAGAGATCTAAGGGAGAGAGAGAGAGAGGCTGGCTGATCGGCACGATTCGATTCACACGCGTACAGGGCAGCGAGTGCAACCCATACAACCACGCCTTAGCTGCGTTGAATTTGTACTTCAAGACTGTGAAATAATGGTTATTTATTGATTGTATTACCGTAATCCGAAGAAAAGAAAAAAATTTCTTATTAGAACGAAAGAAGTTACTTCTCAATCATTAAATCTCTTTATACAACTAAAAAAGACAAATGGCCTAGTGCCACATCACCGGTTCTCGTACGATCACCAAACTTAAGCAACGTCGACCCTGGTCAGTTCCTAGACGGGTGACCGCTTGAGAATGCCATGTTCTGTAAGCTTGGATGTGCGGATGGTGTAATGGATAATGGCTCAGAGAGCAGAGTTCTAATTCCCGTTGGGTTCGTTATATTCACTTGCGCACAAATACGCGCGAAAGTCCACTTCTTCTCTCCCAGCTATGGGTTAATTAGAAAGACTTGTGTCACTAAACCACTATTATCAACCACCTAAAAGTCTTACAATCTAAAAACATTTTCTGCCTTTAAATAACCTGCAAAAAATTGATACGCCGTAGTAAGCAAATCAATCAATAAAAGAAGACACACAGGTCCACTGACAGGTAGGACAAAAAACGAAAATTTGTATTGGAAAGGTGCCTGCATCCTTTTTTTTTTAATTTCATGTCCCTTAAGCATATATTCGTTCATAACTCTTCATCTTTTTCTTTATTGTCTTTAGATTGCCATACATTTTTTGGAAATAGTTTTCCGAATTTTTTCTTCACGTAGACTCGTTGCCAGTGAAGGATAGAGAGCCCAGTCTACCCTCCTATTTAACCCATAGCCACAGGAGACAATATGCTGATCCATGGTCATTTGTGCGAAAGTGAAGAGCAACCAGGAATTTGTGCCTGGCTTACAGAGTAGGCAATATGGTAATTAATCTTTTTAAATAAGCTTTAATTATGTATAGAGAAAATAAAAAACACAGACCATCGCTTGTTGTTTGTAATGAAGTTCTTGCAAATGAAAGCTTGAAACGATAAGAGCTGAAAAGGTACCTTGAGACGAAACCTTCTGATCTCATTGGAGTGTTTCCAGAGAAGAAAACATCAAATGGATTTATCAGTGAAATGTCTGAGTAAATCAACCGCTTTTAAAGATGGCGTTCACACGAGTTTCTTATCGTGCAGCAAAAGAGAAAACGTCATCAACCTACAACGAAAAACCGATTTTGCCAATTACTTTGAATAGAGTTCTTGATGAAAAGTCAGCAGATAAGATCAAACAGGTTTATGTTAGCGATACAACCGAGTATTTCGATGGATTAATGATCTTGCAGAAGATTTGGAATATCTACAGTTTTTGCGTCTCCAGAGTCTTTTAAAGATGTTGTTATCCGTCTATGGACGAAAGTACTGACATAACTTATTGGTCTGTCATGAAATAGCCATGGAGCGAGAACGTCTTGGGCGATTTACCACGCTACTTGATCTTAGCGAGACACACAACAGAGTCAGGGATATTCAGTGCTGAATGAATGCGACTGAGAAATATATACTGAGGAACACCAGCAATTAAGATGTGGTTCGACGCTCCTCAAAACTTCCTGATCAGAGGCCTTGCTGCTGGACGTAGTTTATCGTCCTACCCAGGACGCCCGAAAAATTCTCAAATGAAGTTCATTAATTAACCGTTTAAGTCGAAAAGGGCACGCAATTTGAACCCTCTTGCCAAAATGCGTATGACTTTATCTTTTTGAATGCAAGATTAGACCAGGATTAGGCCAACTTAGAAATAGTAACCAATCAATCATACTTCCTGTATCATCTAGAAGTTAATTTACTTGCTCTGGAAGAGATGAGACTATACTTTCTGACTTAGAAATGTGCAAATTAATTGAAACAAAACGAATAATTCTGTTATTTAATTTTTTTTTTTTTTGTATTTTTCCAATGAAACATGACACAGTGCACATGTTAGTACTTCGTATGTCCATTCCACAAAGTCGTTCCTTGCAGATTGACCACGGATTCTCCATTGGATTTAGATCGAGCCACAGAGAATCGTTCGATTAGCAAAGTCGAATTTAAACTTCAATTTTCCATGAATCTCTCACGTACATTCATATCTGCTCATGGCGTATCCAAATGTAAACAAATGACGTCACACATTAAGAAATGGACAAAGTCCGATAATTATTTTTAAAAAAGAATGAAAATAATGTATAAACATAAAAATGTCTTAAAAATAACTGTCGGACTTTGTCCATTTCATAATGCGTGGCGTCATTTGTTTACATATGGATACGCTTTGAGCAGATTCATGGAAAATTGAAGTTTAAATTCGATCTTGCTAATCGAACAATTCTCTGTGGCTCGGTCTAAATGACAGTTCCGTATAGAATACAGGTTCGATTCCTGTCGGAGGACGAATATTTTCTATGAGAATTTCTCGGACATTCAAGCTGGTAAATATTGTTTAATACTGTTTATTATAAACAGATCATTTACTTGAATATTTGTATCTATAAAAAGACTGTATAAAAAATGTGGCACAAGGCCAAAAGAGGTCATTGCGAAGTCTGGTCATCTTCTGTTTTATAATTAAACCAAACTAGCCACAATTACTAACCAAAGCATGTCACAGTTATCTTTACACCAAAATAAGAAAATCCAAAGAAGAATCAGCAATTTTATTGGTTCTGACCTGGCATATCTGTTTCAGTCCCTTTCACACGACTATAATGTCGCTTCCCTGTGCCTTTTCTATAAATACTTTCATGGCAATTGTTCGGATAAACTTTCCTCTCTGGTATTTATAAAATTGTTGTTGTTTATTTCCCCTCCCCATTCAAAAGACAAAAATTCTATATACGGGGACTAGTTACAACTTCGTATAGACCTTGAGGTATTATGGTGGATGTAAAACCATTCTTTTTACCATTCTTTTTACATCCGACATAACTCAAGTATTATAAGTAGAAACGATTGTGTTAACTACACAAGTAAATCTAATATCTGCCTATATTTTTGAGATGAGGTATCGTAACTATTGTAAGGTCGGAGCGTACAATGACAGATGCCCTTTTTTAGATTAGTCTGTTTAACGGCATATCAACACCTTCATGGGTCATTTAATACCGAAATTTAATTTTCATGAGAACTTTGAAGTAATCTTTGTTGAAGTTATATTCTGGAATAAAGTTCGATTTAAGAAATTGTATAAGGATTAATGCTATAGATGCTCATGTTGGTTGTTAAGTCGTGTTTTAGTCGCATTTGGGTGAAGTTCCTACAATCTATTAGTATCTTCGTATTGTTGGTACTTTTTAATATAAAAATGCTATTGCTAGTATTTTTACACTTTCACTGCGTTTTTTCTTTTCTTTTTTTTTTTTTTTTTTTTGAGGCGGTCACTATTTGCCCATAGCTGGGACCCTAATAGTTGCTGCCACCCAGAGTCAGAGTGAATCTAAGAACTACAGTAATTAAGAGGTGGTTCCACGCTCCTTCAAACCTCCAATCCCCCAATCAGAGGACTTACTGACAGATGTAGTTTATCGTCATACCGAGGCCTACCAAAAAGACGTGAATAGTTCCAACTGCAGCTAGGACGTGGCACAAGTGGCACCCAGTCAGGGTCGAACTCACAACTCCGTCGTAATTGCTTCAGCGAGACAAGCTTGCTAACCATTACACCACGTCGAGGTGTCCCAACGGAACGTCGTGAATTTGCCAATAAAAATGAGGACAACAGTCCGAACGATGTAAATAGTTTAAGTCAATCTAAATCCCAACAAAAATGTTTATGTTAGGATAAATCGAACGATATTAAAATCTGATTTAACCGCCAACCCACTTTTTTTTTAACTTTTGTGGCGACCTGCTCACATATATTTCTCTTTTTTTCTTTTTCTTTTTATGTGGCGTGTCATTTCAGGACGTAGGCGAACATGGCTCTCCACTTCTGCCTATCCTTTGTAGCTCTCAACAAGTTTCTGCCTCCACCAACTCCCCCAGACTACGTTCTGTCATCCACTTGCTTAAGTCCGTTTGCTATGTCAGATGTTGTTTTCCCTTGTCTCTCTTTCCCTCTATTCGACTTGTGAGTATCAGATTCTTCAGGCCCTCCTTTCTCATTATGTGTCCCAGAAACTTCAGCTGCCTCTTCCTGATGTTAAGTATAAGCTTCCTCCTTGTTTGCATCTTCTCCAAAACCTCATTGTTGCTCACACACTCGATCCATGATATCCTTGACATCCTTATGTAGAACCACATCTCTGCTTCATCTTTGAGGAGACCGTCCCACATTCCCTGTCGTAAAGGAGGACAGATATCACGTAGCAGCTTTGTACTCTTTTCTTTGTTACCAAAGAAATCCTCCTGTCTTGCAGTACTTTGTCCAGCTTTTTGGAATGCATCCTTGGCCATCCCAATACGTGTTCGGATCTCAGCGTCGCACTTACCGTCCTCCGTCAGAACACTTCCCAGATATACCAGATCTCAGATACTTCCCAGATATTTAAACTTCGTTATGGCTTGTATATATAACAAATTTTAATTCATTCTACTCAGTTTGTTCGGTGTCATCTACGAAAAAGATATTAAAAAAAAAAAAAAAAAAAAAAGCAATTGTGTTCAAACGAACAAAATTAAAAAATATTTGTTTCAAATGACCTGACTTTACTGCATTCAAATTCAAATTATGGTACCTGGACGTGTTGTAATGGTTAGCAAGCCTATCTCGCTAGAACAGTTACGACTGAGTAGTGAGTTCGATCCTCACTGGGTGCCCTCTACTTCCGGCCTTGTGCCACATCTAAGCTACGCTTGGAAAATCAGTCCAGTTATCTTATGTTTCTGCCACAGTCAGGGCTGTGGGGGATTTTACTACTAACAAATTTTTTGTTTAGTTTCTTGTATATAGTTTTGTATACATATGTAAATGATCATTGGGGTTTTTAGATTTTTAAATTGTTATTTTTATTTCCACCTCCCCCACAGACAATGAATCGTAAATATGGGGACTAGTTTAGGACTTCATAGAGTTTCTGAGGCATTATAGTGGTTGCGGTAAGAATAGTAAGTAAGAATGCGTTGTTTTGGTGAAAGGAATATTGTTTGTATGCCTGGGTCAGTGATTATGACTAGCTAAGTTTAACTTTAAGAGAGAACAAGACCGTCCTTTTCCCCATTTCCCCTTTTTGGCCTTGTGCCTCATTTGTACTTTTAACGTACAATAAATATAGTGAGTTCGATCCTCACTGGGTGTCTCATACTTTCGGCCTTGTGCCACATCTCAGCTGCACTTAGAAAATTACGTTAATTTAGTGGTGTAATGGTTAACAAGCTTATCTCCCTAAATCAGTTACGACTAAGTAGTGAGTTCGATCCTCACTGGATGCCCTATACTTTCGGCCTTGTTCCACATCAAAGCTACGCTTAGAAAATCACCATTCAAATTATCCCATGACGTTTGAGAGAGTTGAACTATCATAAGGCGTCTTCGTGGAATTCCTAGAAACAATAGAAATTATTTACCGGCGCCCATCTTCTTTTCAAGTTAGATTAGCTTGTACGGATTAGCTGGTACCAGTATCGGAGTCATGCTTTGGCGAAGTGTACTCAAACTACATGAACCGGAACTTGAACTCTGTTCGTCAACCCCATTTTCCTTGCTATCAGTCTGCGCATCTCCATCACTCGATGAAGCGTTTGAAAAAGCTTCAGCAAAGCGAAATGTTAATTTTCCGGAAATGACAAACTCTCAAAGGCGAATAATATTTTATCTGGTGATAAGCAAATCGCAATGAACGCCTTGAAGTTGTTGGTAAGGATCATTAATTCTATCGTGAGTTTGTTTCCCATTGGGAACCCCACCCTTGTGGCCGTGTGCCAGACGAATCTATTTTTAATTAATACTTTTAGAACGCCTCCAGTAATCTGATAAGCCTGTCTTTTAAACCATTTGCTAGTGTAATGAAGCCAATCCACATAGGACTACTGAAATCTGGCGAGAGTACCTATAGACATGGCTGAGATGATGAATCATTGCTCCTATCACCGGCTTACATTGGCGAATCGATACATTTACCGTTAGATGGTCGTCTATGTGCGGCGGTCTATTGGGTCGTCTTCCGGGACCGACATGAGGCAATGGTGCCTGTAGGCCAGACTGCGTCGGTGTATCACTACTCGGTTTACAGGTTGATGGGATTACTACAAGTGCCAGTCTTTGTCTAAAGAACTGGTCGTCTTCCGGGTTTGACGACCAAAGAGAATGAGGAAAGTTGTGAAGTCCTTAAAAAGTTAATCTGTAAAATTGTTACTATTGTAAGGAGTTATCGCTTTTTGGACCTTTGAGGATCGGAATTAACTAAACCGTTTCTGATTATAGGAAAAGTGAGATGGTTAAGATCAGTCCTTGATGCAAGAGGCATCTCCAAAGGTAAATAAAGAAACAATTTGGCAATTTATGCTACTAATTACATGTAGCGTGGGATTCTTACTTTATACAAGGCCTTGTGTCTTATTCCGTTCAAGTTATGAAGCTGAATGAAAAAAAAATTGTTATGGTAGGGGCATTATAGGCAATCTATCTTGTCGTTACGAAAACCAATTCTCCTGGTGTAGAGGTTTCGATCCTCAGTGAACGCCTTACTACTATGCCTTTGCGACAGACAAAGCGAAGCTTAGTAAATAAAACCAAATGACGAAATAACGCGAAAGTCAAAATCTACCACAAGAAGGAATTTTCTTCAAAAAATCAAAAACATGGTGATTTTTTCATGATAACGGATGGTTTGATTTTTTGTTTTAAACATATCAACCTCAATGTCGACAACATTTTTAGATCACGTATAAATAGAATATGGTTTTGGTTTAGATTGGTTATTTTTTTATTTTACGGGGTATATCAACCTCAATGGGTTATTTAATGCCGACAACATTTTTTTTGCTGGTAATATATTTTTTCCTTCAAAAAATCTATTGCTGGTAATATTTTTTTTTTTTAAATGTAGAGTTGGTAATATTTTTTTCCAAAAATGAATTGCTGGTACATTATTCGGACGCTCCGGCCTTCTTCAGACGGTTGGAATGTCTAACTGAACCCTTTATTTTGTTCCATGTGTCATGGATGTCAGTTATCAGTTATCACCTGTTAATTTTTCACTGCTATAATCGGGTATTGAACACACACTCTTTGGGTCCTGTCACTGGATCTAACCAACGGTTTTATCCACTGTGCCATGTGTCCTTGAGGACATATGGGTACGAATTTCTGGGTATTATAAACCTAATGTCTTCAGAAACCATTTTTACCAGTGCTCATATTGCAATTTTGCTGTTATCATTTTATGTTTTTACCAGAGCTCATATTGCAACCATGTTGTTATCATTGCTTTTCACTGGCACTCCTTATTACTGGTTCCCATATTGTATTTATTTCTATGCTTGGTCGGCTCAGGAGATTTTTGTGGCCTAGCATATGTGCTGATTCTTAAGTTTACGAATTTTCCAATGGTGTACTTTGTCTATGATCTCAATCTGATCCCACAGAGGGCAGTGATCTCCCTTTTCTCTCCATATGTGGTCAGCCACGCCTGATTTTTCCACTTCCCCTCGTGTTACAGCTTTCTGGTGTTCTTGAAGCCTTACCTTGAAGGCAGTGGAGAACTTGGTGAGGGGAATTAACAGGAGATAACTGATAACTGACATTCATTAAACATGGCACGTGAGGGTTCAGTTCGACATTCCAACCACCGAAATGTTGTAATAAATATGACGACAAAGATGAGGACAATAGTTCGAATAATGTAAATAATGTACATAATACCTCATCTCAGAAATATAGACAGATACTCAATGGCCGAAACGTTGTAATAAATATGGCGACAAAGATGAGGACAATAGTCCGAATAATGTAAATAGTGTACATAATACATCATCTCAGAAATATAGACAGATACTTAAGGGCTGAAACGTTGTAATAAATATGTCGACAAAGATGAGGACAATAGTCCGAATAATGTAAATAGTGTACATAATACCTCATCTCAAAAATATAGACAGGTATTGCTGGTTATATGTTTTATTTTTTGTTTTTTAATGTATTACTGGTAATAATTTTTATCTTCAAATATCTATTGCTGGTAATAATTCTTTTTACAAAAAATATTTCTGGTATGAAAAACCTATTTTTACTCTTTTATAGTGTTTTGACTCCAGTTTAAGGGTTAAGAATTTCCCCATAGCTGGGACCCTAACTGGTGCTACCACCCCGGGCCAGGGTGGACGTGATGTGAGGACACCAGCAATTAAGAAGTGGTTCCATGTTTCTCAAAACCTTCTGATCAGAGTCCTTGTCGTTTGACGCGGATGTAGTTTAGCGTTATACCCAGGTTGCTTTAGCTAAGTGAAAATCTCAGATATTGTACGTGGATGACAATAAGTATATGCTGACTTTAAGGAAAAAAAACTATATGTCAAAGTGGAAAAAGTTTTCGTGTTTTTGTGACTGAGTTTATGTTTACGATGTTACAACTACGCATGCGCTGGGAATTTTAAACTTAAAGATGAATTTTTTTCATGTTTTCAGTATATAATCTAATCGATTTCGAATGTGTTCTGTTAATTCACACCAAATAATACAAAATTACTTATCGTAGATATTAATTCACTCCAAGAGATTATGAATTTTAAGTCAAAGTTCGTTTGTTTTTTCATTAAAGCTTTTGAAATGATAAATTTTAAATCCAAATTTGTTTAGCTTGCCTTACAACAACTCCAAGCCTCAGAATGAAAAATTACCAAAAATCAGGGAGTTCTTCACATTCATAAGTGCCGATGATATTCAAGGTACTTACAAGGAATTTTTACAACTTGAAGAAAAAAATTAGTTTTTGACTCGTTTATCAGGGTGAGCGTGAACGTAGACCCCACATTCAGAAATAGCGCAGGCAAGTCGCCCACATTTAAGACGATCGCAAATGTTAACCCAACCGGAATGCAATGGAAGTGCCTCGCTCTGGGAGAATTTGGTTTGAATTTTAGTAAATATAAATTCTTTTTATTTTGGGGTAAACATATATCTGGGAATGAGTTAATATTTGGGGGGGGGAGAATATATATCTAGGAAAGAATTAATATTTGAGGGGTGAATACACATCTGGGAATGAATTAATATTTGGTTGGGATGAATATATATCTGGGAAAGAATTAATATTTGGTTGGGTGAATATATATCTGTGAATGAATTAATATTTGGTTGGGTGAATATTTATCTGGGAAAGAATTAATATTTGGTTGGGTGAATATATATCTGGGAAAGAATTAATATTTGGTTGGGTGAATATATATCTGGGAAAGAATTAATATTTGGTTGGGTGAATATATATCTGTGAATTAATATTTGGTTGGGTGAATATTATTGGGAAAAATATATATCTCTGGGGAAAGAATTAATATTTGGTTGGGTGAATTAACAAAAAAATATTTGATTTGAATATATATCTTTTTTTTGGTTGGGTGAATTAACAAAAAAAGATTTGATTCAAATTCTTTTTTCTTTGTTTTGTGTGTGTTTCCATCCTTTTTTACATGAAATCTTGCAAGTTGTAAGAACCTGGAAAGCAAATTAAAGCGGTTAAAACACTTTCTATACACTTTCCTCTAAGTGAATAGTTTTCCCAATTAATCAGCTTTAAATTAAAAATTCCCAGTGACACTCGTTCGTGTGCATGTGCAGTCGTATCAACAAGTACATAAATTTAGTCCGATGAAACGCGTAACACGAAAACTTTAACCGTTTTGTCATTCAACTTTCCCTATATATATATATATATATATATATATATATATATGTCTGTGTGTCTCTGTGTGTGTCTGTGTCTGCGTGTGTGTATGTATATATGAAGAAATATAGTCTTAAGATGTGCTATATTTATGGAATGAAGTGCTCAATATTAGAGATAGAGCGTGTGTAAATAGAAAAGGGAACATTGAAGTCAACACTTAGAGGCGACAGGCTGTTTCATGCTAGACACAATCGTGGCCTGACGATTGCATCTAGCATGACACAAACTGTCGCCTCTAAGTGTTGACTTCAATGTTTGCTTTTATATTTATATAGACAGGGTGCCGATAAAAAATTCTTGTGCACTTTAAAAGATATAAATTGTTTAAAAGTGCATGATGAAAATTTATATATATATATATATATATATATATATATATATATATATATATATATATATATATATGAATGATAAAAATAGAGATTCAAGGTGTCCAATAACAGACATAGAACTTATGCAAATATAAAAGTGAACTTTGAGGTCCACACCAAGATATATTCACAATTTTACAAAAGCACATTTATTTGAGTAAAGGAACATTTATCATTCGGTTCATCGAAATATTCAACAGGAAGATAAACTACAAATGAACGTTAAAAAAAACTTTCTATATTTAATATAGGAAAGCAACATGATGTATGGGGGAATATATAAAGTATCGCTCAAACTAAAGCTTCCAGTTATTAATATGATGATATCAATATGAACATAGATAGATAGATAGATAGATAGATAGATAGATAGATAGATATGACCAAGTTTAGATAGATAGATAGATAGATAGATAGATAGATAGATAGATAGATAGATAGATAGATAGATAGATAGATAGATAGATATGACCAAGTTTAGATAGATAGATAGATAGATAGATAGATAGATAGATAGATAGATATGACCAAGTTTAGATAGATAGATGTCAAATCCTATGATAACCTTACTATTTTGAACAAATCGCAAAATAATTTCAATGCCTTAAATTGTATTTATTATCAAAAAGTAAAGAAAATGAATAATTAAATAAATTCCTTCTATCGCTTCAAGAAAAGGATGAAAAAAAAATGCAAATGTCTGGCATTTCCTGGTCGTGATAATAAGGGGAGAGAGTTTTTGTTGTGTCACACAAAAACGAAGCTGTTTGACTCGATATTACTGGAATAATGAAGGCAGAAGACACAGGTTCCCAGAAGCACGTTGTCACATGATCTGGTAGTGAAATCTCAGGCCGTACGAATGCATAAAAATCTAGGTGTTGATAGATTTGCATATATGTGCATGAATAATCCCGTCAAAAATGTAATATCAAAAGAAAATGCTGGCGCCATTGTCGCCAGGCTTGCAAAGTGAAGACGTGACATCAAAATCTATAGAAAGAATCGGTAGGCAGAAAATAAGTATTTATAGATGCTGAACAAACGTGAAGGAGATGAAAGCAGAACAAGAAGAAGAAAAACATAAAGAAGAGATACAAGTTAAATGACATAGATAGATAGATAGATAGATAGATAGATAGATAGATAGATAGATAGATAATGGACAGACTGACATAGATAGATAGATAGATAGATAGATAGATAGATAGATAGATAGATAGATAGATAGATAGATAGATAGATATGGATAGACTGACATAGATAGATAGATAGATAGATAGATAGATAGATAGATAGATAGATAATGACAGACTGACAGATAGATAGATAGATAGATAGATAGATAGATAGATAGATAGATAGATATGAAAAATATGATAGATAGATAGATAGATAGATAGATAGATAGATAGATAGATAGATAGATAGATAGATAGATAGATAGATAGATAGATATGGACAGACTGACATAGATAGATAGGACAGACTGAGATAGATAGATAGATAGATAGATAGATAGATAGATAGATAGATAGATAGATAGATAGATAATGGACAGACTGACATAGATAGATAGATATGGACAGACTGACATAGATAGATAGATAGATAGATAGATAGATAGATAGATAGATAGATAGATAGATAGATAGATAGATCAACCATAGATGGAAGATTTGGAACATTAATCCATGCTTCTCAAAACATCTTCATTGCTTATCATACCTCTTTTCCGTTAATTAAAATTTAATTCATGAATAATCAAAGACACTTAGTTATTAAGATTAACTACTACAGCCAATAGTACAAACTTTGACAGATGCAACCGTAAGTTCTATGATGACTGTTCCTTCTCTCGAATGTGGAACTCTCTTCTATCTTCTTTTTTTCCAGCCAACTTTGATCTTCAAAAATTTAAATGCAATGTTGTTATTTTCTGTCTTCTTGATTCATCTTCTTTTATTGTCCTCACTTCTTAATAATGTCTTTCTTTGACACACTCAATAACCTCTTGTGTCTGAGTGGCATTATTGACTTAATTGGGGTGAAATGATTCAAAGAAAAAAACTCTCGCTATGCATGGTGTCCAACTATTTCTGCAATTTTTTTACTATTTGCTATATACAATCTTTTTCTCGTCACATAATTAATAATGGCTTCTAGCGAATGAGCCTTCAGTGTTCTGTGCTTCGTCGGATCTAGCTGAGGCGATACACATCCACAAATAAAGAACTTTGATAAATCACGAAGGCCACATCACCATAAGACTTCCAACAACGGCAACAACTAAAATGGATAGAACATGTAACTCAGAAATAAATAATGACATAATCAAGATGTTGAACTTCCACGCTACCTTAAACAAAAGGCTAGGAAGGAAACCCCATGAATACTAGAGAAAGCGATAACAGGACCTGCAAGGGAGAAATCTATTTTCCTGAAAAACTTTTTAAAGAAAAATATTTTATAAATTCAAAACAACAGTTGCTGTAATGTCCTTGGAAATTTATCCACGTTCCTCAATCAATGGTTTAAATAGTAGGGTAGACTGAGCTTTCTAGCCTTGGTTGGTAAGACAGTCTAAGAGAAAGAAGTCTCAGTGATTAAATCAAAATCATCAATGCAGTGGCTAATATTTAAGTTCGAAATAAAAGCCTTTTATAATTTACTAGACTACCCTTAAAGACGTCGGGTTTTTTTTTATTTAAAGTAATTCCTCATACAAAACGGTGAGGTAACATTATCCATTTTATTATTATATTGCACATATTTTAACCCGTTCCCCGGTGTACACGTGTATATATGGTTTTACATTTGACGAATAAACACGTCCAAATCATAACATTCAAAAACCAGCTACAGACGTGTTTATACGTCGATCTTAATTCTTTTTATGTCCTTCCTGGGCTTGAAACGAGTCCAATTGTCAACTCGTACGTCTGATTGAGGTGCTAACTACCGCTCGGGTACTTCAAGGTGCCTCCTCAGTTTCTTATTTACTATATTAAAAACAAATAAAAAATTCGTTTCAAAATAAAACATTTTTCCCAAAATATTTGGCGAGAAAGGGTTTAATTTGTATTTTCAACACAAGTTATTGTAAGCATCATTACACACATTATACAATACTTCCATTCAAATAATGATAGCCCCGGGGTGATCATTTTTACCAATTTTAGTGTTTGTTTTTTTTTATAAGCGTTTCACCCCAAGCAAGGCCGGGAGCCACTAGCACGCAAGGGGTGACAGAGAGTTGGAGCGAGAGCAAATAGGATTGATAGAGGAAAGGATGAAGAGAAGGATAGGGGATAGATCAAGACATCTGAAGACGTCGATTGACATTACATTTGAATAGTTGGAGTTTATAGCTATCAGGGAAACAGGAAAAGGGGAGGGAGTTCCACAGGCGAGAGGTGCGAGACATGAAGCTATTGGAGTTTCGACAGTGAAAGGGTGAGAGCAAGATGCCAGCTTAGTTGAACACTTAAATTCATTAAAGCTGGGAACCAACGAAAGCAGCTCATCGGAGCAGTTACCATGAAAGTATTTGTAAAAAAGGCAGAGGGAGGCGATGGCACGTCTGTGAGAGAGCGACTGCAGACGAGATGCCAGATCAGGGCCAATTACATTGCATATCCGTCTTTGTATTTTATCAAGGACCTTGAGAAAATTAGAAGGGGCTCCAGACCAGTAACACTCCATGCAAGGATCGACTCCGGCGAGAAAAATTAGACCATATTTTGTTTTTTTTTTACTTACTGATATATATATATAATTTCTAAAGGTTTAACGTAGTTTTTGTTTATTCGTTTTTAGTAGTGTACTATATATTTTTTTTTTTTCTTGTCGCATGCCCCATTCTTATGGGGATATATATATATATATATAAATATATATTTATATCATCTCCATTCCTCTCATCGTTTATGCGTCGTCAATGGACGACTGCTGTTTATTGTTTTTATTTAATTTCTCTGCGAATAGAAAAGCTTAGTGATACGGCTTTTAAAAACTGCTGACTTTTCTGCCACGGGTTAAAAATAAACTGACTTTGGATGGTTGCGAGGGAGTGACTTTTTGAGAAATTCATTTCATCCTTTCACAAATGGATACACCTATTTGAGTAGACGCCCCATTATTACTTACAGCCTTTAAACTGGAAATTGTTATATTATTGTGCAACGTACCACTAGTATTATATTAACAATCTGCCCAGGTGCATTCTCAGATCATTCGTTTTTGATTTCATTTTTTTTTTTTTAAGCATTTCCCCGCAAACAAGGCAAGAGTGCCACTAGCACGCAAGGGGTTACAGAGAGTGAGAGTGAAGAGAGTGTTTGAGGAAAGGCTAAGGAAAAGGTCAGAGATCACGATCAAGGCATCAGAAGATGCCGATTGACATTACATTTGAAGATTATAACTATAAGGGAAACAAGTAAGAGGAAGTGCGTCAGTTAATGTAGAGACGATACCACAGTTTATACGTGTACCTCACAAAATCTGAATGGTTGCAAACTGCCGACTGATCCCTCCTCTGATCTTGCTCACACAACTAAATGGGGGGGTGATCTGGCTTTTAACATTTAACAGCTCAAAAATCAAGATAATAACATTTGTTCATCACAGTGCACACCCTGGATATTCTCTAGCCATGAGTTTTCCTTTTCTGCAATGTCTGTAAGGACTCAAGTGCAACTTGTATGAAGATCTATCTATATTTATGAGATGAGGCATTATGTACATTATTTACATTATTCGCACCATTGTCCTCATCTTTTTCGCCCTATTTATTACTACGTTTCGGCCGTTGTACGCTCCGGCCTTCTTCAGGTGGTTGGAATGTCGAACTGAACCCTTTATTTCGCTCACTGGGGTTGACTGTTCTAGTTCCACATGCCATGTTTAATGGATGTCAGTTGCCAGTTATCTCCTGTTAATTCCCCTCTCAAAGTTCTCCACTGCCTTAAGTAGCTATTGAACTCACACTCTTTGGGTCCTGTCCATGGCACAGTGGATAAAGGCGTTAGTTAGATCCAGTGACAGGGTCTTCTTGATTATTTATTCCACTTCCCGCTCATTATTAATATTTCTGTTCTTAATTCTTCCACACCAAATAACTCCTTGTGTCTTAGTGGCTTTACTACCTTGCATGGGGTGATTCCGATTAAAAAAGAATATATTCATAAGAAGCTCTTTTTACTATCTCCTTGTATACCCTTATAAGAACCTAATTTAGTAACCCTCTACTTTGAGTGTCTCTTGTGCCTTGTATTGAAAAAACAGTAACATATTAAAAAAAGTGCTGAATATAAAATGACTGCAATTCATGATTATGATGGCTGGTAACAAAGGCCGGAATAGCAACAATTCAAACGAGACATTCGAAGACCGAAGTAGAAATTATATATACAGTAATACACTTATTCTATATATAAACACTAATACATTTATATATATATATATATATATATATATATATATATATATATATATATATATATATATATATATATATATATAGATATATATATATATATATATGAAAAGATTCTTACAGGTACAAAATTTTATTATAGCAAGGAATAAGCGGAATGTAAAGGACAATTAAATTATGAAAACTAAGAACTAAAACAAACAACCGGTTTTGTCCCAGTACTCCTCAAGTTTGATACACTGGGATTATTTAATCATAAACTTAAAAACAAAAAAACATTCAATGAGGGGGAAAAGGGAAAAAGGGAAAAAATTATATATATATATTTATATATATATATATATATAAAATATATATATATATATATATATATTATATATATATATATATATATATATATATATATATATATATAACCCTATGTCAGCTATTAATTATAGTTATCAAATTCACTTAAACACGCTACGACTTGTGCTTTTTACTGCAATTGGGAGTAGGAACCTAGCCCCCCTAAAACTTCTAAAAATCGCCATCGAAAATTTTTTAAAAATGTTTTTAATACTAGGAGCGGGAACTTAGCCCCTGTTTAAAACAAGAGGAGAATGAGCCTAGCTTAGCTTCCCCCCACTATAGTAAATATCTATTTAAAAATATTTATTTTGAAATATTGAGTGGGGGACTTAGCCCTATTTTTAACTAGAGGGATGGGAGCTTAGACCCATCCTTCTTGAACAGTCATAATTTTCTGTTGTCAAATTGCCATTTTTTCCTATTTATCCACTTTTGCCATTTTTTGATATTTATCCACTTTTGCCATTTTTCCGCTGACATTTTTACCCTGCCATTTTTACCGAGCACCATATATATATACCTTCTGTTTTATTTAAAAAGAAAAGCAAAAAAAAAAAACATTGTACTTTTAATTCTTAATTAAATTAATCAGTTTTTTTAATATTTATTTCAATTCCAACATGTGAGGAGTCATAAATCAAATCTCACGTTAACTTAGAAACCCGGTCCATATTTAACAATGTAAAAAAATTGCAATGTCTTTTTAAATAATTTTGTTTTAAGTATTTGAAGTTATTATTAGCAAAATTAGTAGACTAAGAATTCAAAGTCCGATAAAATTAATCTCACTTTTAAAAACTGAAATAAATGTTATCATACTTTTAAATCTTAGTCTATTTTGCTTAATAAAACTTCAACTATTTAAACAAAAAACATAAAACAGTATTGTTTTACTACCGTGAAAACTTGTAAATTGAAAATTGAAAAATGCCAATTTTTGAACTTTAAATAAAGTTTCTGCACTTAAAAAATATATTAATTTTCAATTTTCTTTTGTTCCCTTCGATATTTCCGAAAAAGATTTGGAATGCATGTGATATCCTTAATGCATTGGAATTATTTCAATTTATTAATTTTATAATTTAGGAAAAGTAACGATTTTATATTTGTATTAAAGTTAGGTTATGATAAAAAAAAAAAATTGGTTCACTTATTTAATTTTCTTTTCACTAACATTTCACAGACATGAAAAATTAAAATCAAAGAACTGACGCCAAAGTCTGGACTTCTCACTTAGCTGTCAAAAGTGGATTCACTAAATTTACTTAAATCCAACCACGCATCAAGCGGTTCAAATTTTTTCACACCTTTTGTTCACGTACTGTAAATGGGGTTTATCCCTATCAGCTGACAGCGACTTTTGAAGACATTTATTTTTATTGCTGGCTGGCTGGCTTTAATCCAGCCATATATCAATGAGAAATTGGCTTCATTTGAACCTTCTCTTCTGCCTTTCTTCCCTATTGCTGATTTTTTTTTTTTTTTTTTGCAAAAATTATTGAAATTATGCTGTTGTTTTTTTGCTTTTCCTTAAACTCACCGAAGTCCAAAAGTGCCACCCAGGGCGGACCGCACCTTAGCTACGCCACTGGGATCAACTCTCCATTTACACAAGCTTCTTGCGTATATTACTCACTCTTTCCCTCTCCAAGCCTTCTTTCCTCATTTATATGCCCTATAAACTGACATTTTCTGATATTAAGTATAAGTGTCTTTATGGTTTCAATTTTCTTAAAACTTCTTCAGCCCATGGTATTCTCAGCATCCTTCTGTAGGACCACATTTTTGTTGCCAGTCATCGAGAAAATTATATATATTACATAACCCTCCAATACTCTTTTCTTTGTTTCTAACGAAATTTTCCTGCTTCTTAATACTTTGCTTAGCTTTTGGAAGGCATCTTTCGCTATTCCAATGTGCCTTTTCTTTTAAAAACATCAATAATTTTCTGGAACAAGTTTTAGGGAGAGAAAGGATGGTTTGATTTCTGGGTGCGTAAGTTTGTGTGTGTGTGTGTGTGTGTGTGTGTGTGTGTGTGTGTGTGTGTGTGTGTGTGTATAGATATATGTGTATAGATATATATATATAAGTGAGAGAGAGAGAGACAGAGAGAGAGATACCACTACAACGTCACCAACAGTAGGCAGGCTCAAGCTCACCCGGGGTCAAGAATATCTTGTCACTCAGTGTCTCCGCACTCTTTATCAGTCGCCCGTCAGTTTTAATTACCCACTTGTTTTCCAGATGCCGTCACCAAACACACGTGGCCCGTCACCGTGAAATGACCGCACGGCACTTTCTTTCGAAATACTCCAGACACCCTTAAACTTGATGTATTTCTTTCTTTGGCATCTTTCGTTGACCTGATTTAAAATGAAAAACTGAGGTGACTCAGAAAAGGGACGTTAAAATATACAGCAAATCTCCAAGTCAGTTTTTGAGGAAAAGGAATGAAGAAAAGTAATGCGTTCGTTGAAGTCAAAGCGAAGCGAAAAGTGTGCCTGCTGTAGGGCGATAGTTCACAGATTACACTCACGTATTATCTCAACCGTAATGAGTCCATTCCTCGCTAGGCACCTCTTTATTTTAGCCTCATTTCTGACGACTCTTGTGTACCAAATACTAGTGCCGACACTTCAATTTCTCACCAGGCACAATGCTTATTTTGTACGGTACGCTTATGTTTTAAAAAACTAAAATTCTTTTACATTATTCGGACTATTGTCCTCATCTTTGTCGCCATATTTATTACAACGTATCGGCCGTTGTACGCTTCGGCCTTCTTCAGGTGGTTGGAATGTCGAACTGAACCCTTTATTTCGCTCACTGGGGTAGAATGTTCTAGTTCCACGTGCCATGTTTGATGGATGTCAGTTATCAGTTATCTCCTGTTAATTTCCCTCTGAAAGTTCTCCACTGCCTTAACCGGGTATTGACACAATGGCCGAAATGTTGTAATAAATGCGGCGACAAAGATGAGGACTATAGTCCGAATAATGTAAATAGTGTACATAATATCTCATCTCAGAAATATAGACAGATACTAAAATTCTTTTGCAACCCGCTGAAGCATGTTGAAATCTTTATTGTTGAAATTATCGTTAACATTTTATCAAGATTTACAAACTCTAGGTATCGTTCAATTTTGTAAACCAATCGATGATTTTTGGGGGAAAATACAAAAATCCTACTTCGCAGATTATTAAATTCTTTAATTTAACTTAATTTTAATAGAACTTCATGGTAAACAATATTTTCAAGAATTTTTGTTTTTTCCTTTTTAACAGCAAAGAATAAATTTTTAGGATTTCTTACTCTTGAGCATGCAACATACAACTGGCCATGCGTAAATATTTCTTTCTGGAGCCAAATTCTAACTTTTGAAGCGTTTGGCCTTGTGATTTGTTCAGAGTTCTCGCAAACGCGTGGCGAACTGAAAACTGGATTCTTATATATAAAAAAAAACTTAAAGAAAAGATATGCAAAAAAACAATATTGCATTTTTAGTAAATAAGTATTTTTTATTTTAATCATTAAATTGCTTTTAAAATAGTGGGAGAAATTTGTATGTTTAATAATAAAAGTTTTAATTTTTCCATAAAAATGAATTAAAATTTATTGTACTAAGCTACGCACATTAGTAAAACCAATTGTACTTTTATCCCCTTAGCTGTTTGCACTTTTCCCTGAAATTTGGTTTCGATCAGTTAATGTGTGACTATTTTAGATGGTTTGACGAACCGACAGAAGTCACAGAATTTTATATATAGATTGTGTTGCACGTTTATCATGCAACGAAACATTTATTTGAAACGGATATGTTGGTTTTATAAATTCCAAACGGCACTTGTATTTAGTACAAAAAATAAGTTATATCTCGTAAATAGATAGAACACTTATTAAAAAGCTCGTCTCATAGAATCGAATTCTTTCCTTACTGTTTAATCTTTTTCTGAAGTTCTCTAACAAACTAAAGCAAGCTTTGTTAATCTCCGTAATATGAACCAGATTGTAACTAAATTCATTGTAAGGGTGAGATTATCCAGTCCATTAACTGTTATCGCTCTTTCGAGTAGTCATTGTGGTTTACTTACTAATCTTTTGTTTATGGTATTGTGGAAGGCAGACATCTTGATCTTGTCATTATTATCCTTTCTAGTTACAATTGATGTTCATTTTAGTTGTTGCAACTGTTGGAAGTCTTCAAGTGATATGGTTTTGGTATTTGTTAAGGTTCTTATTAATCGTTTCCTTGTAGGGAAACAATAAATATTACCATTACCATCAGTGATTTTGTTAGCGCCAGGTCTGATAAAGGATTGACCTAAATGAATAATTCGCTTGAAGCTAATGTTCACCATTACAAGGCTCAAGAGCCACTCAAGGTAGGGGCTTATTTTATGATTTTATATGAGATTAAGAAAAGGCAAAAAGTACAGTGCATGAGGCTTATGGTCTTACGGCAATATGATGTTGAACCACCGATACTCGTACGATCACCGAAGTTAAGCAACGTCGAGTCTGGTCTGTAGCTAGATTGGTGACCACTTGAGAATACCAGGTGCTGTAAGTTCGGATGTGCGTGTCGTATATTGGGTAACGAAAAAGTAGTTTCAGGCTTTAAATAACCTGAAAAGGTGTTTTACGGCTTGTGAGCCTTTTCAGTTTATTTAAAGCACGAAATTATTTTCAGATGTTAAGAACTTTTCTTTTTGAGATAATAATGATTTACAGATACATCCTACTAATTAACCTATGGTTGGGGGGGAATAGGTGGATCCGTACCTTTCCAAAGGCTATTTGTGCGCAAGTGAATATAACGAACCCAACGAGAATTGGAACTCAGCTCTCCGATTAACAATTCCGAGCCATCCTCTATTACACCACCCGCACGCCCAAGTTTACAGGTATTACTGGTATCCTCAAGCGGTCATCCACCAATTGGTAGTGACCAGTCTCAACGTTGCTTAACTTCGGTACAAAGAATCTTAATCCTAGTGGGTCCCAAAATATTAAGTGATTTAAAATCTTCAAAATGGAAATGAATTTTAAATCCGAAAAGAAAAATGGCAGATATCAACATATAAATAAATTTAGAAATTCTTTCGTGATTTTGTTACAACCTACGCACGCGCAACACGCGCAAAACGTGCAACATGCGCACATGCAAATAGACTTATAGACGTAGGGAAGTCTTGTTTAACAATGATTCTATAAATAGCAAGGATGGAAATCATTACTTGCCCAATGGAATCGAGAGAGCAAATTTGCGAAATATTGTTCTAGAGAATGCGTCCTATCTCTCTCTCTCTATCTATCTATCGATCTATCTATCTATCTCGGTCTGTTCATATCTATCTATCTATCTATCTCGATCTGTTCATATCTATCTATCTATCTATCTCGGTCTGTTCATATCTATCTATCTATCTATCTATCTATCTATCTATCTCGATCTGTTCATATCTATCTATCTATCTATCTATCTATCTATGTGTCTAACTACCTTATTTCTTCGTATCCATCTATCTTTTCATATTTATCTAGCTATAGTGATATCTATCTATCTATCTATCTATCTATCTATCTATCTATCTGTCTGTCTGTCTGTCGATCTACCTATCTATTTCGATTTGTTTATTATCTATCTATGTATATGTCTGGTTTTGTTCATTATCTATCTATCACTTTTTGTTCATTTTCTATCTATCTATCTATCTATCTATCTATCTATATATATATATATATATATATATATATATATCACATTTTTCCTCTCATTTCATTGTTGGAAGTGTTACCTGATGATCCGAAATCCTTTAAAAAGGATTTTGGTGAAATAAATTATTGTAATGGTACCTTAAAGTCTCTGTTGTTCGTTAAATATATATATATATATATATATATATATATATATATATATATATATATATATATATATATCGAGCACTATTTTATTACCACCTGCACTCACTATACTTCATAGATAATGAACAGAAAGAGATAGATAGATAGATAGATAGATAGATAGATAGATAGATAGATAGATAGATAGATAGATAGATAATGAACAGACCGGGATAGATAGATAGATAGATAGATAGATAGATAGATAGATAGATAGATAGATAGATAATGAACAGACCGGGATAGATAGATAGATAGATAGATAGATAGATAGATAGATAGATAGATAGATAGATAGATAGATATTGAACAGAACGAGATAGATAGATAGATAGATAGATAGATAGATAGATAGATAGATAGATAGATAGATAGGGCTTGGCTCCTCCTTAGGTAAAACAGATTGATATTGAGACAATGCATTTATCTTTGCTAAAGTGTTCAACATTCCAATGGTCCAGCTGTTAAACCCATCATAAAACCTGCCCAGCGCCCATGTCTACAGCATGAATAGTCTTGCTACTGTGGAAAAAAAGAAAAAAAGTCCATTTATTTTTCAAGCTTGTGCTCGGCCAGAGGCACTCCTCAGTTACGGAAAAATCGTTTCTCCCCAACTAAAGCAACAAGAAATCGATTTCACGAATCTTCTTCAATTCTATTTGCAGCTGTGTCGATGGAACCATTTTCGGAACCATTCGTTTCCTGCTGCCAAGAATAAAGAGCTTCTGTTTTCATCTAAATATGGCGCAGTCATGAAATAAGCATTTATTTCACACAACGAATATTTATTTTTCGCTATCATCCGTTTTCTTCTTAATGCACTTAATACCCATGCCTCACGTATATCACGCACATTATACAGTGAAAATTTTAAATTTAAATTTATTTAATAACTGTGTTGGGTTTATGGTTTTACCGTGAACATATGTGCGTTTCATTATGTGTGTATTTCGGACTTATATATGTATACGTGAAATAATATATGTTAAATTAATCCTGCCTCGATAGGCTAATCAGTCCAACAAGGTCAAAATGGCAGCCGATATCCAAAACGATCTCAAGTCCATCGTTAATTGCAGCAACAGATGGCGTGTCAATTTTAATGGCTCCAAAAACTAAACTTCTCTCCATTAATCAACTAAGAGAATCCTCTTTGTCTTCCATCACCATAGCTGATGCTAACCTCCAGAAAAGTAAGTTGTTGCGCCTTTTCATGCAAACTTTGTCAGCTGACATAAAGTGGAAAGACAGTATTGAATCCATTGCGAGGTCAGATGCTAAGAAAGTTGCTTCATTGTGTCGTGTGAGACAATTTTTCTCTCCAGAATCTATCTTACATATCTATAAGTCTACCATTCGCGCATGCTTAGAATATTGCTGCTGGATATGGTCAGGTACCCCTGCTATTTACCTTGAGCTCTTTGATAAAATTCAAAGAAGAATCAGCAATATTATCGGTCCTTATTTGGCATCTCAGCTTCAGTCTTTTTCCCACTACCGTAAGGTTTCATCTTTATGTCTTTTCTATAAATACTTTCATGGTAATTGTTCAAATGATCTCTTTGCTATGGTACCCAGACATTTTTGAATTTAAGCGCAGTACTAGACTGGCGTCGAGATATCATCAATTTACAGTTAAGCTGGCTAGATGCAACCGTAAATTTTATGCTAATGGTTTGCTTTTCTCGCACTTCTCGTTCTAGTTCCACGTGTCATGCCTCTTCCGGATGTCTCAGTTGTTTCCCATTTAACTCAACACTTCATGTTTTGGTTCACCACTGCTGAAGAGTTGGCCACAGATGAGCGTTCGGTTAAAGGCACGTCAGGGTATATGACGGTTCCGTTTAGGACAAAGGTTCGATTCCTGTCGGAGGATGCATATTTTCTATGAAAATTTCTCGGACATTCAGGCCGGTAAATGTTGTTTAATACTGTTTATTATAAACAGAGCATTTTCTTAAATATTTGTATCTATAAAAAGAATATATAAAAAAATGTATAAACATAAAATGTCTTAAAATAATTGTCGGACTTCGTCTATTTCATAATATATATATATATATATATATATATATATATATATATATATATATATATATATATATAATTGGGTGTATGTTTGTGTTTGCTTCTGTCTGTGAAAGTGTATGAATACCAACAGAACGGTCGTCATCAAAAGGGAAAGCCGAGATGCAAGTTATAATTGGGGCGTGAAAAAAAGCCAGAATTTTATCTATTTGGAAAATTTGATAACAGACGACGAAAAATGTCTTACAGAAATTCGAAGACGCATTGGACTAGAGAAACAAAGCACAGAATTAACAGGAAAATTTCACCGAAAACAAAGATAAGACTTTTATGTCATATAAATCAACCTATATGACAGTGAATGCTGGATAATTTCCTCACTGATGAAGAGGAGACTCGAGGCAATGGAGATGTAGTTCTACAGAAGGATACTGAGAATACTGTGGATGGAAAATGTGAGCAACAAGGAAGTTTTAAGGAAAGCTGGACACTTTTGTTTATAATCGGAAAAGGTTAGGTGAAATTTCTGGGTCCCATAATAAGGAAAAACGGATTGAAGTATCTGTTGTTCACAGGACATAGTAAAGGCGTAGCGATATACAACGGGTAATATAGCTGACGATTTATGGATGGCTGAACATAAACAGGCAGGGATACTATGGGTTCAAATATTGCTTCATGTGCCAAGGGATATGAATTCGTGGAGAAAGGTTATGGTATATAAAAGATTACAAAACCTCTACAAAGTTGAATGTTTTTCTTTTTGCTTGCAAACTTAAGAAAACCTGCTTGTTTTTCAAAACAAATCTACCAATTCCCAAACGATTATTCAGCTTCTTTGGATATTGGACTATTCCCTTTTTACTTTGAGAGCATTTCGTTGTTTTGATCTGGTTTAATAGTTTCCAATTCATGTACGTTGGTAATTGGAGAAAAGCGGAAAAACCACGTGCTAAATATAAAAACTAGTATGGTTGCTCTGCATTGCCCGGAGGGGAAAATAACTTCAAATATCAAAGCAGTAGAAACATAAAAGTTGTTTAATATATTTCTTCTTACAAAACATCAATGAAACAAAATTGCACATGAAAAGATTTCCTGGCACTAAGTAAAATATTCAGATAAAAGAAACAAATGGCAGGACTTGTAGGTATACAGGTTTAATGCTTCCCCTGTTAAGTGTCATTATGAAAAGGTTGTTTGTGGTTCAATACATCATAGCACTTGCCGTGAAAAAAGAACATGGCGAAATCAGTTTGAAGCCATCGACCCTGAGAAATTAACCTGTAAAGCTGTTGATAAGTTGGTGTTGATGTAGTAGTTATCTCGACGTGATATTATTTGTTGTCTGTAACGGGGGTTGATGTTAATGACAGAAATTAAAATGCATAAAAACGTACAACGATAACAAGAATAAAATTCGAGACACGTGTTGAAATTAATAACAAGAATTTGTATTTTTCTATGAAAAAAATGTGATGTGAATGACAATATAGGTCTGGTGTGTGTTAAAAATGTTCTCAGTGTTACTGTCTCTTTTGTTTCTTTAAAAACTTGTGCTTATATTTTTGCTTGTTCCGAGAATTTCATTGATGAGGATAACGTTTGAGATCGTCAGTTTCGATTTTCAGGAGTAATGAGAATACGTGAGTGTTGGGCCTTTTTACTACTGTCCTTGCCACTTGCTACTGTACCGTTCTAACTGCCTGTGGTGGAAGGGTCGTTTTTATAATCAGATTTTAGAATGATGAAATATCTTTCTCATCTTTCATCATTGGTGGCAAGGTTGTTTTGGGGATAATGAAATTTTTTTTTATCTTTATTTCAGGGATGATGAAATATCCTTATTTTCTATCATCACTGATGGCAAGGTTATTTTTAGAATGATAAAATATCACCATCCTGTTGGATCATAACAAGCCTTGTATCTTTCTGATGACCATGGCAAAGATGAACTTCACTGAGAACTGAAGGTAGTTGAGCTCAAAAGACAATTCTTTTGGGATAGGGGTGGGGGTATCGGGACTGAACGCATTCTCTTTGCCTTTTCTCTTAATTTTTTTTCTGCCTCCTCTAATTAGAATAATTGCCTCATTTCCAATGAGGAAAAACCTGGTTGACAGTTAAGTGACTTACACTGCACAACTCTGAAAGGGTTAAAAGCATCGGGAAATACGCTGGGTGTCTTGGCGTTAAGATCATTTTGGGAGGAGATTTAGAAATGTCTCGAAGGGTATCATTTAATTTGTACAACAGAAACTCATTAAGAATCTGTTGCGAAAGTTTTGAATTTATTTCTTTTGTTACACCCTTCTCTGGAGAAATAATGACTCACAGTCACACAATTGTTATTTTACTAATATTTTTTTTTTACTTTCGTGTTATTTTTCTGTTTGTTTTACTTTCAAAATAGTTTTTTTTCTAAATAATTTAATCACAAAATTTTTTAAATTATCTTGTTTAAAAACTTTTTAAGATTGTAGAACAAAATAAAATCATTAGGTTTTTAAAGCCTTGAAGATATTTTGTTCAGATAAAAAAAATAGAAACTGCTTTTTTTTATGCCAAACTGACCTTCAGTAACCTTGGGGGTCAGCACCACATATCCTATAAATTTATCTTGCTTAGTTTGACTACAATGCACATGATCACGTCGACAAACTAATCCTACCTAAAATGACGTCGTATTGACCAGATCGAATTTGGCCAGATTTAGCCAACTATTCATGTGTTCAAAATACATCTACTTTATCAAAAAACTCAGTATCTCATTTCGATAAAAGTTGCTTCTTTTGTGACCTGTTAACAATTAAGTCAACCCACCACCGCCTATGTCAGGACTTTTTGCAGTTCCACCTGCAAAAAGACTATGTCCTTTCCGTTTGACGGTGATGTCCACACACACAGACACACACGCACATTACAGGATAGCAATGAGTAAATAGCAAGAAAGCGTCTATTCTTCTGAGATTCTATAAATAACGGCCCCCGTGTCCGTTTCGAGTGAATTCCATTTATTAATTAATGCTTTAGTTTTTTACCGACTTGTTTATTCTTGGGTTCGTTTAAGTTTATTACTCTTACAATCACAGCCGATTTGTACTAATCTCTCAAGATAACATATTCCTTTCTTTCACTCTCTCTCCCTCTCTTTCTCTCTCTCTCTCTCTCTCTCTCTCTCTATATATATATATATATATATATATATATATATATAGTAAGTCGACTGAGATACATAGATATATGACGAGATTGAAATACATATGAATAGACCGAGCTAAATAGATATGAACAGAGTAAAAGAGAGAGAGAGACAAAAAGGAGAGAGAGAGAGACTGAGAAATATATATGTATTTCAATCTCGTCATATATCTATGTAACTGAGTCGACTTACTATCTATCTATCTATCTATCTATCTATATATATATATATATATATATATATATATATAGCAGGTTTTTCATTATCTATCTATGCCAGTCTGTTCACATCTACCTATCTATGATCTTTATCTATTTATCTATCTATCTATGTATCTATATATCTATCTATCTATCACTGTTCATTATCTATCTATCTATCTGATATATATATATATATATATATATATATATATATATATATATATATACTAGCTTTTTTATTATCTATCTATCTATGCCAGTCTGTTCACATCTATCTATCTATCTATCTATCTATCTATCTACCCCCAGTCTTTTCATATCTATCTATCTATGCCAGTCAGTTCACATCTATCTATGTATGTCAGTTTTTCATGAACTATCTATGGTAGTATGTTCATTATCTAGCTAGCTAGCTAGCTAGCTAGCCAGCTAGCTATCTAATCCGAATCCATATTTATCTACATATCGGTCTGTCTTCTATATTACAATCTGTAAATTCGGATCTATCTCAGTTTATTCGCATCTACATGCTAATCACTCTCTCTATATGCATATCTATTACGTTGCAATCTATCTATTCATCTATCTATCTATCTATTCCCGTCTCTTCATTATCTATCTAGCTATCTGTGTCTTCGAAACCGAATATTCCATTGCTTCTAGATTTCCACCTACCTATAAAGAAAACACTTTGAATAGTTTTACTAAAATTTAACTGACGAAATTAGCGGTCCGTTTTGGAATTTCGTGTGTTCCCAACAATGGCCAAAGCAGGTATATCAGCCAACTAGAAAATTCTTTTTTTCCCCCAATATTTGATGCATATGTTATGAAAATGCATTACTCCATATATCGATTTGGCTTTCTTCCGTACTCGCCAAAAAATCAATATCTATTCTCGCATCGATCAGCCACCTCCCTTACCACACTCATCCTCAACCACACCACAATTTATCTAATACCAGAACTGATTTACTCTACAGATGTGCATCTATCTTTGATCAAACGCCCACCAGCTTGGGAAAATGATGTAAGCAGAATCTATTTGTATTATTATCGAATGTAATCAGAATCTGTTTGAATTCTTTTCGTATAATGCGCAGTTAAAATTAAGACAAACGTCTGAAGAGAATATTTGGGGACATAAGCGACTCTTCTGTCACTTGATCTCAAACTATCATTTGTGGAATTATTCGATATGAATAAGTTGAGCAATAATATGATGACATGTCTACTGAATTCCTTTTTTATGACATGCCGTCTTTCTTCAGGATATCAACAATCATCATTCTCCACAACTTCCTATCCTACATAGCTATAAGCATTGTTTGTCTCGTTACTATCCAACCAGTCCCTGTTCTGCCAAGCATTTTGTTTTAACCTAGAAAGGGTTAATGAATGAGGAATTGCCAAAACGGAGGTTAGAAATAAAATGGTAATCTTTATAACATCAACAAAATACAATACTCGCCAGCGGCGTGAAGTAGGTAAACCACTGCTAGTGGTGGACTACATAGACAGTATATTACGATATTTACCTGCCTCCCAGCGAGATAAGATGCGGCACAGAACCAAATTTAATGTGCGGAAATCCGAGCTCGTGGGCTCGGGCAAAAATTGCCCGTAGACCCCGCATACACGGGATCGGGTGTCTTTCTCCCCGGACGAGACTCTGCCATTCGGCATAGGCTCGTCTGGGTTCCTCCCTGCTTAAATGAAGACTTCGACACGGCAAGAGCTTCCCACGCTGATAGATCACGCTGCCGGCTTAGACAGCGTATTATCCCCACTTACAATAGCGTCCAACGTATTTATGAGTATTAGAACATATGCATTAGTGTTCATAGGTATGGTATATAACACATTTCTAAGATATGTCCTTGCCATTATTCTATAAATTATTAAACTAATATCTTAATCATGGCCCTTTTGTTCTTTGGCCTTCCTCGCATTATCTGAAATTTGGAGATGAATTTATTTATATTCAGACTAATAATGTCCCCCTTGCTGTTTTCATCATTATGCCTTTGCCGGTGTATTCTTCAGCCTTCCGAATCATTATTCCGCAAGTTATTCAAACGAATATCCTCATTTTTATTCTTTTATCACTATGCCTCCATCGATGTGTTCTTTGACCTTACCAACCAATAACTGACAGATTCTGGTCCCAAGACAAAAACAGAAGGATTTATAATTACTGCCAAGGATCAGTAGCTTCCAATCAGGAACTTCCACTGTAATAGCCTGAAACGATTCTGCTACATATGTAAATATCCAGAGATATAATATCTGGGTGTGGTTGACCGACACCAACAAAGTACTTGAAATGACATGATAGGGCTGTTCAGTACATACATTGGTCCTTATGTTGCGCATTCAAGATCCCTCACAAAGAGATTTGGTGGAAACATAAGCCACCACAAGTTGTACAGAACGATGAGGTTACCGTCCTCTGTAAATTTAGACTGAGAGGAGAATCCAAGCAAATCGACAAGATATAATTGTGAAAAATCATGTTGAAAAGATATGTCTTGCGATAAATGTTGCAATCCCAACCGACAAGAAGACATCTTTGAAAATAAGTGAGAAACTAAAATGAGAAATTTATTTATTGAAAAAAAAAGTTTGAACAAAGTAACTATAAAAAATTTTTTTTCTATCCTCCGCAATGATTACTTTTAATTTTTTTTTTTCTTTACGGTTTTGCAATTCTTCCAGTCGATGATGACAAAGATCTTTTTTTTTTCGTTTAATAAATAAAAATCTTAGTTTAAATGTTTATCATAGTTTAAATGCATCGTCTGACAGTTATCCTTTAGCGTTCATTAGAACGTGAATATTTTATCCATTATGGAATTTTTTCTTTGATGTTGGAATGTCATGGTCAAGCGTGTATTAAAGCGTAACCCCCCCTTTTTTTAAATCTAACAATATTTATTTGAGCAAAATACAAAATGTTTTTCTTTTGCTCTTCTCTGCCAGCCGCAATGATGGAGAAAGCATTACCTCGCACCATCGCCAGTGAGATACGATGAAAGAACGACTCCGTTTCGCTAGGTTTGTCCCTTAATCGAAGGAACGCCATCGAACGAGGGCCAATAACCCCAGAAGTCTCCAATGCCACAGCAGGAAAAAAAGAAATCTGTCCACAAGAGAAGAATATTTAACTTTTTCTTTTTTTATCTCCGCGTCCCGTGCGACAGACCCCGGCTCAACCGCGGACCTGATTAAATTACCGGTCGAAAATGTATCCGCACAGGTTGCATCCCAAATCATCGAAATTGATTTATTGAAATTTGAGAAACTATATAAATTTAAGGACCTCGAGATATAAAAAATAAAATGTTGCGACTCAAGGCAAAGACATCATCTTTTGTTATTGGGGCTTTTGGATTTTTTTTACTAATGTTTACCCGATACAAGGCCCAAGAGCCACTCAAAGTAGAGGGTGTTTTATTAGTGTAAGAAAGGGTAAGAAGTGAAATTCTTGGGGCTATGCAGGAAAGATAACAGCTAGCTTTAGACTTGAAGAGGTCAAGATTTAATTAGTTAATTACATTTCAATGTTCATTCGGAAACATTAGAAGCATAGTGTGGAAGTAGACTTTAGAAGGAACCGGAAACCCAGTCCTAAACAAGAAACAAGGGATAAACCTCTACTCCTGTTCAAAAGATCGGAGAGGAGCGTGAAACGGGTGATAGGCAAAACTATTTACTCCTAATTGTGGAGGGGGGCTAAAGTAAATATTTATTTCAGGAGGAGACTTTAGGCATATAGAGATGAAATATACTTTAAAAGGAAGACGGAAACCAAATCCTAAAAACAAAAATCTACTCTTATTAAAAAAAAAAACAGGGAGAAGTGTGAACCGGACGATAGGCGTATCTATCTATTTTTATTGAAGAAGAAAACAGTAAATAAACTTTCAAAGTTCAGGCGGAGAGTAAGCAAATATGTAGATCAAATTCCTGGAAGCCCTAAAATATGTGAATTGCAAAAAGTCATACCCCTGGTTATTTCTTGTGTCTTGCGTAGATTTCACGCAATATATTGACGATATTTACATTTTTCCCGTTGATTGTATGGCACTTCAAATGTTTGTACGATTTTCTGATGTAAAACACATATTGTCCCTTGAATTTTCTGGGTGAAACTTGGAGACAACTCAGCGAAACAGTAATAAATATAAAAATAATTGCTCGATGTAACCACAAGTTCTATGGTAAGGTTTTCTTCTCCCGCTCTCGTCGCTCGTGGAGTTCCCGCCCGATCTTTTGCTTTCCAGTCAACTTTGGTCTTCAAGAATTTAATTGCAATGTCAATCGTCATCTTTTGTCTTCTTAATTTCGGCTCTTTTGATGCTTAACGATGTCTTTCTTTTTTTATTTCTTTTTAAATTCATCCCAAGCAAAGGTTGATAATGCCAGTAAAATGTAACAGGCTACTGAAAGCGAAAATGAAGGGAAACGACTTTAGAAAGAGCTGCAAACCCAATCCTAAACAGGAAACAAGAGTGGGGAGGAATGAGAAACGTACGATTGACGAATCTATCTACTCCTGTTGAGGAAAAGAAAAATGAAAAATAATTAGAAAAAATTTCAAAGTTTAGGTGTAGATGTTAGAAGTATAGAATTAAAGTAAAAATTATAAGAAACCTAATCGTAAATAAGAAACAACTGTTGAATCTCCTATAATATATAATATATACATATATGTATGTGTGTGTGTTTCGTGTACAAAGTAATCTTGAAGATTGCGTTGTGCATGAAATTCTGTGAGGAAATATATATATATATATATATATATATATATATATATATATATATATATATAAAGATGTATTTAGGCAGTAAGAATTCTTTCAAACTTATTTGGTTGAATAATTGACAAGTTCTCTCAATCCTATATTTATTAACCTTTTAAAATTTTTCTAATTAGTGCTTTTATATAATCGGCATTTCTCCGAGTACTTTCGAATGTTACTACATTCGTTTTCAATATATATATATATATATATATATATATATATATATATATATATATATATATATATATATATATATTCCCGGAGTTGTTTGTTCTGTTTTCTTTTGAATTTGAAGGTCTGATGAATTGGATCGTATTTACGATTCCAATGGAATAAATTATGACCATGGAATATTAGTGTTTAAGCCTTTTATTATATATATATATATATATATATATATATATATATATATATATATATATATATATATATATATTGGTTGTGCTATTACAAGTGGTACGAATATGGTTAAAAAACACAAATATAATACATGCCTTCAGGTGTGAAGGAAACCTTTACAAAAGATTTTACATCAAGAACGAACACGGCCATAACGTGATGGCGTTATTTGAGAATAAAAGATATGCCTAAATAAATAAAAGGTATACCTAACCCTCAGCAACTTATGCATCATTTGAATGATAAGTCGAACGCGGTAGAAAAAAACAATCATTTCGACAATTTCGACACTCCTTATTTCCCCCAAAAGAAATCTCTTGTTCGCACACGACAAAAATCTATCAAAAACCAAACTAAAGTACCGTTCAGTTTTAATATAAACATATATTAAAGAGAAATTGTTGCCTAAATACACAAATATATACATAAATGGACATTGAAGTCAACTCCCAGCGCCGACTATATGTTTCATACTTATACGCAATTTTTAGGCCATATGCGTTGTGTTTTTGCTTGTCTATTTATATATACAGGACAGTGATGCATTGTGGGAAGTCTGTTGTATTGTTCTAACGGTTATTTCGGTGGGCGGTAATCGTTATGTTTCAAATTATCCTAGGCGCTATTGGCTGGAAATAATTGTGGATCCGGAAGCAGTTTTTTAGTTGTTTATAGTATTGTTTGTTATTTCTTTTATTTATTATTGATTATTTTATTGCGTATAAATATGAAACAGACTGTGGCCGCTGTGTGTTGACTTCAGTGTCCACTTTTATATTTGCATACGCTCTATCCTTGATATTGGGAACTTTAACCCATGAATATAGCATACCTTAAAACTATATTTTATTATATATATATATATATATATAGGGCTTCGGACGAGTCATCATCGGCGACTCGACACCGCCGACTCATCTTCATGACAACTCAAATCCAGGTCAACTCACTCCCAGCCTACTCCTCGCGAAGTCAACTCAACGACATCCATACTATGAGATTTCTTCGACGACTTTTTAAAAACAAGTAAAAGTAGTTAGAATATTTTTAATACATGACTTTATTTTTAATTTAAAAATTTATTGCAAATAGTCTGCAATTCGCCTCAAATATTCAATTGGAGATCATTGTGAAAAAGATAAAACAATCTGCAAAATTCTTTCATCTGCCTTCATAGACTTGTTCAATTTAGAAAGATGACCTGAAATTATTTGCTTGAAAAATGCATCTCAGCTTCTTTGCACCTCTTTTACAGCCCCATAATGAATCTCCATAGTGTGGCATACTCCATTCCCAGCTCTGTGTGCAGTCTTCTATTTGTTGCTTCAGCAGGGTGATTTGTCCAATATTGAAAATTAAACATCAGTCAGTCAAATAGGCTGTTATAACTAATAAACCAAACAAAGACAGCTAAACTTTCAAAATCTCTATGACTCAAAGCCAATCAAAGAGATGTACACACTATGGCAGCCAACACTAGTCTAAAGTTATGAATTTGACGCCAGCGTTGAGTTGGCCTCGCGCTAAGTAAGCTGTCGGTGAATTGTTCTGGAGTTGAGTTGTCACGGAGATGAGTTGGCCGGTGTTGAGTCGGCGGTGTTGAGTCGGCGGTGTTGAGTCGGCGGCGATGAAATTTCCTTCCCGATATAACAATCTATCTTTCTCTAGAAATAGATAATTTCTAACCGAAATTGGAAGTACCCGTTTCCTTCGTACTTACATTCTGCATGTCATTTAATTGGGATGCATTTCAATAGTATATTTATAGTATCACCATTTCTAAGACATAAAATAAAAGAGAATAAATTTAAAAAAAAAAAAAAGAAAGATTCCTTGACATTGAAAACAAAAGCAACGAAGAATTTGATAGTCCTACCGGCAATTTTTTTCCATATTTCACTTGATTGGGTTTCTCTTACTCCCCAAATCGTTAATCATATTTGATGGCGCGAATAATTATCAGGCGCTTCCTTCGTTGTCCTGAATCGCAACTCGAAGAAATATTTTAGCACCAAATAAATTCGCCGCGCACAGATTCTTGGCCGTTGATTGTTTCGTAATTGGAAGCGAATGACAAGCACCGACACCGCCCCCGCTCTCCCAAACACATACCACCACCACCACCACTATCAGCATCATCGCTTACTATGACTGATGCTCTTTCACAAGCAGTACCATGAAGCCGATTACCTGCGTTCAGGATCAAGTAACATGCAAAGTCTGCCATATAAAATGTACCCCTCCCCCATCACGAAACAAAGGTCATTTCTTTTCCTTCTTTTTTCTGTTTTTATGATTTTCTTCTTCTTCTTCTTCTTCTTCTTCTTCTTCTTCTTCTTCTTCTTCTCCACTTCCTCCTCGTTCTTGTTCTCTTCCTCCTCCTCCTCCTTCTTTTTGTTCCTCTTTCTCTTCCTCCTCCTCCCTCTTCTTCTTCTTCTTCCTCCTCATCCCTCTTCTCTTCCTCCTCCTCCTCCTCCTCCTTCTCTTTTGTTCCTCTTTCTCTTCCTCCTCCTCCCTCTTCTTCTTCTTCCTCCTCATCCCTCTTCTCTTCCTCCTCCTCCTCCTCCTCCTCCTTCTTCTTCTTCTTCTTCCTCATCCATCTTCTTCTTCTTCTTCCTCATCCATCTTCTTCTTCTTCTTCTCTTCCTCCTCCTCCTTTTTCTTCATCTGTCCCTCCTCCTCCATTTTTTCATCTTTTTTCTCTTCTTCCTCCTCCTTTTTCTTCTGTTCCTTCTTCTTCTTCTTCTTCTGTTTCTCCTCCTCCTCCTTCTGTTCCTCCTTTTCTTCTTCTTCTGTTCCTCCGCCTTATTAATCTTAGTCTTCTTTTCTTCCTCCTCCTCCCCCTCCTTCACCTACTCTTCACCTCCCAGCAGGGAACTGTTCATGCGATCAATTGACAATTCCAACAAAACATAAAAACCATAGTTTGTACGATGTGACCATTTGTTCACACAGACACACGTATAGAGTTTACGAGAGATAGTTTAGGAGAAAATTTTAGACATAAGCAATAAGTATGGTATACCCAATGAGTATTAAAATCAATAACCACCTCTAAGACAGGTTTCTTAACCATTAAATTAAAAGCATAGGACCCAGAGAAGATTCATTAATGCCACAGAGGAAGAGTCTTCTTGGCAAAGTCAAATGTAGCTAGATGGTATAGCACATCAGGTTCCGTGTAAGATACAGGATCGAATCCTGTCGGAGGACACATATTTTCTATGAAATTTCTCGGACATTCAGGCCGGTAAATGCTAATATTGTTTATTATAAACAGAGCATTTACTTAAATATTTGTATCTATAAAAAATAACATATAAACGGAAAATATATCAAAATAATTGTTTCATAATATATATATATATATATATATATATATATATTAATGCATGTTTCATTAAATAATATAGACAAGTTTTGTTTATTTATTTTAAGTGAGTTCCTTTCATATTGTCTGCTCAGCTTAATAACATTATCACTGAAAGACTAAAGGAAAACACCATATTGATACATGTTTAAATACAATCTAAGCTTACGGCTTACACAAGCCATTATCAAAGATAACAATTTCAATATATCAAACAACACACGGACGAAACAACAATGATAGTCCGCCCTTGCTGCATTAAATATTTCAAAGCAACGACAAACCCGTGTATACGAGACAATAATGATAATGTTATTAAGGTTATCAGACAATATGAAAGGAACTTACTTAATATAAATAGACAAAACTTGTCTATATTATTTAATGAATCATGCATTAATGAAAAATTATGCCTAAATATACAATATATATATATATATATATATATATATATATATATATATATATACAAGCCGAATGTAGCACGGACTTTCATTGCTAACCTTTGTGAGTAGTACAAATAATAAAAATCAATAATCATGACATGTTTCATGTAAAAATTTAATTTCTGTTAATAGTAAATTTTAAATGTTTTTAAAAGGTATTAAATTTTCTTATTTCCATGTCTTTTATTTATGTATTTTTGTATTTGTGTTTTTATACCAACTCTAACAGTTGATTTCAAGTGACAACAAGTATGCTTCATAAACCTCTTCGTCTCATAACATGTTAAGTGATTTATTGGATCTTTGCAAAAGTGCATATCCGCTTTTCATTAACAAGAATGACTGAGAAATTGCAATTAATTGATTCACATCCAGCCCTCTTCCTCTTGAAGAACAGCTTTTCTCTACCGAGTTTCCTCTACACTCTCCGAAGTGCCCCTTGCTACCTCGAACAGGATTTCTTAAATGAGATAGATATCACAATTAAGAGATGCGCGGAGCTAATTTGCAACGTTAATTTCGACGACACAGGCTGAAGGCAGGCAAATCCCCCTTTGAATTTCGGAGGGCTGGGCCTTCGATCAGCGGTAGATTTGGCCCTTCCAGCATATCTTTCTTCCCTTTCGTCCAGTCATGAATTAATTGATGAGATGGTGGATCGTCTCAGTGTTTCTCGGGTAGTTCTTTCGAACAAGCTTGCAGCGTCTGGGCCCAAGAATTACTTTCTCTCCCACTAGACACATCAAAACAAAAAAGCTGGGATAAAATAAAATGCGAAGCCAATTTGAGGCTCTCTCTGAATCAGCATCGCCTCGCCTGTCTACTATCTGCTTCACAACCGAGTAATGGCGCCTGGCTCAACACAGTGCCCTCTTCATCTACCGGTACCATTCTAGATGATGAGTGCACTCGGGTCAGAGTCGCGATCCGTCTTGAACCCAAATTATGTGAGTGTCACAGATGCAGATATGGAGCTTCCATTGTGTTATGGAGTGGTTTCACAGTGGAGGCTTGTATTTGTACTAAGTCGGTCCTAAAATAGGTTCGACGTACAAAACGTTAGGAACTTGATATAATAGGTAATGATGCAGAGAAATCTAGTTGTGGTCGCTGATACTTTAGTATCCGACTAACGGTCGTCCGGCATCGACTGACTGACCGACCCACCGAGCGGCTCCTCGTTACTCTTACTACTCCTACTTATATAGGTAGGAGAGTCTATTAACTATAGAATAGCTGTGTTCCACTATAACATCCCCCCTAAAACTTTACTCTGTAGGAGTAAACAGTTTTATTTATTTATTTTTCATTTTTTACAGGAAATATGAAGAAAAAACAAAAAAATTCATTTTTTATTTTTTTAGCAACATCATAGCGTATCTCCTACGTTTTTTTTTTTTTTTTTTTTATCCACTTTTAAATGATCAGTTGCCTTTTTTTTTTCTTCTGGATCGGCATACCACAGGTAAAATTGTTGCAGGCGTTGTTAGATCAAACGTATTGAAAATCACCTCCATCGGCATTTCTTCCGCGGGACCGCTGTCACCCACGTCTGAGCACGTGAATTTTTCACCTTTCACCAAGTACATCATATTACCAATCCGCTTTTCTATTTTTTGGTACCTCCAAAGTGTTACCAGAAACAACTTTCCGCTTTGAGCTTCTTTAGGATGGAGTCACAGTTTCTGTAGGTTCTTCTTGTGGTTCTATTTGTTCAGCCTCTAGCTTCCCTATTGTTGATCTTGTGCTTCTTAACGTTTTCAGTGGTGACTTCATTCGATTTAAATCATTTAATAATACTGCATGTCCTTGGCTGCGGGTAACTCGCTCCCCAGTTTTTCTCGGTGTCGGCTTCATCTTTACTTTCTGGAGCTCGTTTTTCACGTATATCGTCGGTGTTAACCAATCAACTTTTTAAATACACCGGTTTTCTTTAATCTGTCCAATTCTTTATCTATCTGTTCAATTGAAGCAAACAGCACATTCCTTTTCTTTTTGAACAACCCCTGACTGTTTTGTTTTGGCTGTAATTTTGCCTCCATCTTGGTACACGTTCCCAAACCTGGAGAAAAAACAGTAGGAAATGTTCCCTTAAGATTCTTTACTAATTTTTGGGCATCTGAGTTTAAACTTTCAACCTTGTAACAGAAAGAATTTATCGGTAGATCCCATAATTGGAATTCTGTTATCCAAGTAAGTTCGTGGTATTTTTCAAGACAAATAGTTTAGCTTTTCGCGTTTTTTTTATTTAACGTGACGTTTGTAACAAATTCTCCAATAAATTGTATTTTTTCTCCCGTCACTGACCTCGCGATTTTATTTGTTTTCATTAAAGTTGGTTTCCCCAACTTCTTCCACGTATGCAAATTTATGATAGATAGGTCGGAACCAGTGTCGAGTTGCATTTTTATTTTATTGTCTTTATTTTTTGACCTGCAGTGCGAGCTTTTATGCCCCACTCTTTCACAGTTGAAACATTTTTTATTCTTAAAATTGCAATATCTGTACCAGTGAAGTTCACCGCAAGCAAACCATGTCTTCGGGAGTTTTTGTTTATTTTCTCTGATATTTCACTTTTTGTTTGATAATCCGCAATTTTAGAATTCTTTTTGGTAGACTAACTTTCTTTTTTGTAGCGTATTTTCCTTACATGCGAAACGCCAGACTGTTCTATCTTTTTCGAATCTTTCTTTATGCTAACAAATCTTGTGCAGTCTTCTGTCAACTTCTGTATCGAAATCCTTGTTTCGTTTTCTAATTTTGACAGCACTAATTTTCTCAACTCTACGTCTCTTTCCGATACCAGCCCTTGAACAAACACTAAGCACTTAAAATTGTCAGCGCTTAACTCTGCTAGCTTGAATTCTTCACAATGCTTATTCACATTGGCTGCGTACGTTATATAGCCTTGTTCGTCATCTTTTATCAGATTCAAACATTTCTACCTCTTGTGAAACAAAGATGTCTTTCTACTAAATAATTCACTTAATATATTTACCGCCTCGGTAAATGTCAACTCGCTAGTTTTTTCGGTAAAATGTAGTTTACCAATTTGTTATGCTCAGCAGTTCCTAACTTGCTTAAAAGAAGCCTAACCTTCTTTCCTTCAGACCACGAGTGGCAGTCCTCGTTATATACGTCCGTATATTTTTTATAATACTCCTCAAAAGTCTGGACTGTACGTGAATATTTCAATTGAATTCCATATTGTATTCTCTGGGAAAGAATCATTTTGTAGATTTTTCTCGTTCCTCTTCTCAGTTATTTCCAAAATTTTGTTTTGAAACTCCTTATGCATCTGTTCGATTTCTCGTTGAAACTGCATTTGTCTATTAAAAGTTTCCTCCTGTAGTTGCATCTGGAATGTCTTCTGTCGCTTTAATATTGTCATCTGTTGTTCCGACTGGAACTTAAAAAATTCCTGGAATATATTTTTGCATTAATCCATCTTCGCAAAAATTTACACAATGCTTAAATATTGTAGAGGCGGGGGGTGGTCATACGAATTTGCAATTCGTGACCTATTTGAAATGCCGACTGTCTTATTGAAAAAAAACGAATAGTTGAGAATACGACAGATTTTTTCGTCACTAAATCGAACACGTAGGCCTCGACCGTGGTGATGGAAAGCGGCCGGATGTCATTACCATTTTTCCCTTTTAAAATGGGGAAGTCGTTGATTTGGAATGCGACCTGTGAGGATACATTTTCGGCCGGTAATTTGATCAGGTCCGCGGTTGAGCCGGGGTCCGTCGCCCGGGACGCAGAGATATAAAAAATAGTTAAATATTCTTCTCTTGCTGATAGATTTTTTTTTTTTACTCCTGTGGCAGTGGAGATTTCAGGGGTTATTGGCCCTCGTTCGATGGCGTTCCTTCGGAGGATTGGTGCGATGGCGTCTCGATTAAGGGATGAGCCTCGTGAAACGGAGTGGCTCTTGCAGCGTGTCGCACTGGCGATGGTTCGAGGTCATGCTTTCTTCATAATTGCGGCTGGCAGAGAATAGAAAAAGAAATTGGAAATGGAATTGACTTTAGAAAAGTACTTAGTCGGTCAGTGACCCTATGATCATATCCGGTCATGGGTCTGATGATGCTGGGGGAGACGATGATGATGCTTCGACAAGTTCAAATTGAATGATTTAACCCTTTAAGCCCTGCGTTCCTGAACAATTTTAACCCTTCTGCCTGAGCTCCTGAGTCAAAATTCACAAATATTCGGTACGTAATGTTTCACAGTAGATATAAAAATTAGTTACAAGGGTTTACCCACCGTTCAACCGATGACTTGGCCTTACGTCATTTCCTCTACCACCATTCAACCGGTGGCTGGGCATTACGTCATTTCCTCTACCACCGTTCAACAGGTGGCTGGGCATTAAGTCATTTTTCTCTACCACCGTTTAACCGGTGGCTGGGCATTAAGACATTTTTCTCTACCACCGTTCAACGGGTGTCTAAGCATTACGTCATTTTTCTCTACCACCGTTCAACCGGTGGCTGGGCATTACGTCATTTCCTCTACCACCGTTCAACAGGTGGCTGGGCATTAAGTCATTTTTCTCTACCACCGTTTAACCGGTGGCTGGACATTAAGTCATTTTTCTCTACCACCGTTCAGCCGGTGGTCAGGACTCAAAGAGTTAAAAATTCCAAGTTTGTCGTCAGGCAATGGATTCTTTAAAAATTAAATCATTGCTATAATATTCAACCTGTAATGAAAGCCTGGAAGTATCCCCAATATTACCTATATTTCTCTCTCTCTCTCTCTCTCTCTCTCTCTCGCTCGCTCGCTCGCACGCTATATATATTCTGATTTTAAAATTTTATAAATGCGTGTCTGCATGGTAAAAATATCTATATATATATATATATAGAATGAGAGAGAGAGAGAGGAAAGAGAGAGTTTGGTGTCAAAATGTACAGCGCAATTTAATGTTAAAGATATCTTAGAAGTATCTTTGAAGAGTAATCAGCTCTTTATAATTTTGTCATGTTCGGGTCATGTAACAGTTATTTAACTGGGAGAGTGAAATTGTTTACATTCATTAATGCTGAGCGAAACTCCGTTTACTTTGTTTTTGGAAAAGGAACGAATACATCTTTCATGAGTTATGGTTTAAATGCCACGGCAGACTGGGTTCAAGAAAAACAGCTCGGTATTCCTATAGGTGAATTGAAGTCTAATTCAGGTATTATTTACCTTGAAGCTTGGTTTGAATATGCACAGCAGCCAATCCTTCACTAGTCAGCTCGGACCTCACCTTGTTGCTGGATTTGGGAGGGTATTTTCGACAGGGTGGGTTAACTCCTTACTCACCGCAAAATCAACTCGCAAACCTGCTATTCCTTCTATATAGGAATCCATTATCATCTCTTGGGATGGAGGAGCTTTATTACATATGAATATACTCAACTGTTTCACATTGTTCACAAACTTTAAGAAAACTGGATTTTACATAGATTTTCAGGAAAGAACACCGTTCTCATATGTCAGTCAGTTATGTGCCATGCGTGATACACGCTTAGGCGATCATGTATCTTTCGATACATGACTGACGAGGCAGATTTTTTTTCCCGCGGTAGGTTGCCATTTCTTTCTGCGGTAGACCAGTTGCAATCCAAGGCTATAGAACCCCCCTGTCTGTTCTACTATTTACCCATAGCTGAAATAACCGATCCTCGTCAGATCACCGGAGTTAAGCAACATCGACCAGGGGGAGAAGAAGAGGATTCATACCTTTCCCAAGGATATTAGCACGTAAGTGAATGTAATGGATTTGACTGGAATTCGAACTCGGCTCTCCGATACCATTACTCTATTGTGACTCCTCCGTTCTCATGTGACTGCTACAAAAATATATTATTTACAAGATAATCGCTGAAAATCGAAAATGGATTTTTTATGAGAATCTAAACTGAAAGAAAAACCATGAAAGCTAAATCCATACAATCAGACGATCTTAAGAGAATTAGAAGTCCTACCAGGATTTATTGTTTGTTTATGGTTGGCATACATTTAACATCATAACATAATGAAATAGTGTTCATGTCAAAACTGGAACAGACTTTAGAAACGGCAATCAAAGAAAACAAAAATAAACGACTATTAACTGGCAGACAGAATACATGGCTATTATCAAAAGTGACGTATAGCATATGTCTAACTCAAGCAGGCAGAGAAATTTAACTATTGTTAGAAACAGAGAAAAAACGATTGGAATGCTATGAATTCTGGAAATACCCGGGACAGAACATGTGCAGAATGTGGAAGTTTGAAGGAAAATGGTGACTACACAGAAATTGATCGTTACAATCAAAAAAAGGCCGGTACAAATTCGTGAACACGTCATAAGGACAGACAGTTTCACGTTGAAATAACCGGTACTCGTCTGATCACCGGAGTTAAGCAACGTCGAGCCGGATCAGTACCTAAATGGGGAATACTAGGTGTTGTAAGCTTGAATGTTCGGGTGGTATGTCTTGCGTTGAAACACCGCTTTCTCGTCCGATCAAGTTAAGCAATGTCGAACGTGGTCAGTGCCTAGATGGGTGACCGCTTAGAAATACCAGGTGCTTTGTGCTTGGAAGTGCGGGTGATGTAATCGATAGCGACTCGGAATGCGAAATCGGAGTGCCGACTTCGAATAGAATTGTTATAGAAGCCAACAGTCGACATACACAGCTCGAGGACGGAAAACTCCTAAAGCGTCTGCAATCGGGATTGGATAGCCGCCCTAGTAGACAGATATTCTCGAATACGAGTAGCCAGCTAGACATTCATATATACAGGTGGCGATGGATAAATTGTCGTCTAAATGACGCAAAAATGAAAATAACACTGACATTTCATTTTAACAGATAGATTTACCAAAAATTACACAAAAATATCTTGAAATACTAAAGAGTAAATTCGACCTGGCCACCCGAACGATTCTTTGTGGCCGAGAGGTTAGGCACGGCAAACTAAATGACAGCTCCGTATAGGATGCAGGTTCGAATCCTGTCAAAGAACGAATATTTTCTATGAAAATTTCTCGGATATTCAGCCGGTAAAATGTTATTTAATACTGTTTATTATAAACAGAGCATTTACTTAAATACTTGTATCTATAAAAAAGAATGTTAAACATAAAAAAAAAATATATATATAAAGACTATTTTATGTTTATATATTCTTTTTATAGAAATAAATAGTTTAAGTAAATGCTCTGTTTTATAATGAACAGTATTAATAACATTAACCGGCCTGAATGTCCGAGAAATTTTCATAGAAAATATTCGTCCTCCAACAGGAATCGAACCTGTGTCCTATACGGAACCGTCATATAGCCTGACGTGCCTTGATTTGTATCTATAAAAAGAATGTATAAACATAAAAATGTCTTAAAATAATTGTCGGACTTTGTCCATTTCATAATGTGTGACATCATTTGTTTATATCTGGATACGTTTTGAGCAGATATGAGTGTACATGAGAGATTCATGGAAGATTGAAGTTTAAAGGCAGAAAATTCGACCGTGCTAACCGAACAATCCTCTATAAAAAGAATGTATAAAGATAAAAATGTCTTAAAATAATTGTCGCACTTTGTCCATTTCATAATATATATATATATATATATATATATATATATATATATATATCGTCGGCATCCGCTCGCGTCCGGTCATCGGGATCGTCATCCTCTCTCCTTATTCCCCTCCCCGCCCCTTGGTACAAGGCGGTGTGGGAGATGGCTGTAAATGAAATAGAGTCTGACGAGGCCATTGGCGTGAATTTGATTTTAGTGGCCAACCCTTCACGACGGGGGAAGTCCCACCCACTTAGCCAGAAGCATCTCCCTCGCATCTCCCTTTCAACCCATTTTCCTATTAATGCCTAACGACCCTTTGTTCAGAACGGCGGTTATTAAAATATGTCAATATCTTTGGCCATTATTAAAAGGTCATGGAAAAAATTTTCAAGTTTTTATGAAAAAATTCTCGTTTAAGAAATCACAAACACCTTTGAAATTTTTTTTTTTTATGAAAAATTGTGTTGTCTATGAAATCGGAAACATCTGGAAAAGATTTAACTTTACTCAATCTAAACGCACATAAACGATAAATATTAACAAAATAATATTCCTTAAAATCTCAGACGATGAAATCATCAAACATTATTTTTAGGCACTAAGTTTACTATGACTAATATTTCTTTAATTTTGTGGGGATGGAGTCAGTTTTACAGTTACATATTAAACATGAATTAGAAAACGAATCTACACATTCTCGCAGATTGTGTTTAAGGTATTAAGATTACAATTCCTTTTATTGCATTGATCAGAGGTTATGATAATAACTTAATCAATATAGAACCGTAGGAAAGTCTGCTTCAACAATGTAGGTCACTACAAATTTTTCTGTGAGCTGAGGGCATTTTTATGTTTATACATTCTTTTTAAATACCTTCTTAAAATAATTGTCGGACTTTGTCCATTTCATAATGTATGAAATGAAAGATTGTAGTTTAAAGGTACCGGCCTGAATGTCCGAGAAATGTTCATAGAAAATATTTGTCCTCCGACAGGAATCGAAACTGTATCCTATACGGAACCGTCATATAGCCTGACGTGTTTAATCGATTTGGCCACAGAGGAGCGTTCGGTTAGCAAGGTCGATTTGACTGTTTTTAAACTACAATCTTCCATGAATCTCTCACGTACATTCATATCTGCTCAAAGCGTATCCAAATGTAAACAAATGATGTCACACACTATGAAATGGACAAAGTCCGACAATTGTTTTTAAGACATTTTTATGTTTATCTATAAAAAGAATGTATAAACATAAATATATATAATATATGTGTGTGTGTATGTGTCTGTAATATTCTTACTCTGTCCTGGACATTGAGTTCTACCTGGATTCTATCCTCTTAGGAATTTATATATATATATATATATATATATATATATATATGGAGAGAGGGAGAGAGAGATCTTTGTGTGTGGCGGGGGGCTGTGCACTTGAAACATGAGAAACAACGAAAGTTTAGGTTTCATTCTTAAACTTGAGCTAAAGAGAAAAAGTAAGGAAATTTTTATCTTCCAAATTATGCGTTTGTGTGAGTGTATTTATGTGCCTCTATGTGTGTGTATGTGTGTGTGTGTGTTTGTGTGTGTGTGTGTGTGTGTGTGTGTGTGTGCGTGTGTGTGTGTGTTTGCGCGCGCGCCTGTGCGGATATAACAACGTGTATTCTATTACTTGTATTTCCTCAGGAAACTAATTTATTCTTCATTGGCTGATGAAAATATAAACTTGCGGTTCGGACGGTGGCGGCTGCAGTAATTCTCCAGAATCACTCAGAATATGTTTTTTGTTTTTTTTTTTGTTTTTGTTTTTTTGACTTCCACTTCCTAACGACGGCCTTCTTATAAAGAAACGCCATCAAAAGCCACAAAAGCAGCGAAGAATTTCATCTGAAGAGATGAGTCAAGTTAGAAATACCAGGAAAAACGTAAAGTCAGTCGTGTGCTTTCCCTGAGTTTTCCCGGTACAAAACTGTCAGCTTGTCTGGGTCGGGACAAACTCCGGCTGTTGCTAATTTGCTACATTCTATGACTCAGTTGCTAATCATGTTTAGTCTTCCTTAAGCCGCATTCATATAAGGCGAGTACGTACATATACAATGGATTCTGGTTGAAATAAAACAATTTAGTCCAGTTCTAGTTACACCCAAAAATGTTCTCAAAAAGAGGATAATATGATGAGAAAAGTCCCCAAACTTGATAGAGACAAAGTTTTATCGTTAAAATGTTTATGTTATTATTAAGAGGAAAGACCAATTTTTTTAATCCTTTCTAGCACGTTCGAATCTTTCGTTAGAAATCTTGATCTTTTTGTGTCAGCGGTTTGACCAAAGATTAGTATAGAGATTTCTAGTCTCCTTTTTGGCGTTAAAAACACATTGTTTTGGAAATTCTTGCAAAAATCAAATACTTGGCAGATTTTAATGAAGCTTTTAGGACTTATTCAGAAATGAATGAAATTATTTTAAAAAAGTTTTATTTTTTTAGAAAATTTTGGTAAAATATTTTCTATTACATCTGTTACTACTAGTTATTAATTAACATTTCAACTTCATCATATTTATATTAGTTAAAAGCAGAAGTCCTTGCAGAATTAAAATCATCAATTTGTTTTTGTCAAACAGAAACACCATTTACTGAAAATCTGCTCCGAATAGAAAATTAAAACATGCTGTGACATTATTTAATTAGAAAAAACTTTTAATTTATTTTATAAGATATAAGGAGATTTTTATCTTAAGAAAGCAAATTTTCGGTAAATAAAGAATTTTTATAAGAACTGTTTTCATATTTTTAAATTTTGATTAGAAAATTAATTAAGATTTAAATCTTTTAAAATTCTGTATAAATTTCAGCCTTTTAGATATTTTTATTAAATGAAAACTATGTTTACTAGTCATAAATGCAAAAGCTTAATGCATATTATCATATACCAATATTTTAAAAATAATTTTGATTATTTTTGTATATATATAAACGTGCCCATTTTTGCAAGTACAGACGACAATGCACATTAACAGAAAAGAAGAGCAATAACTTCAGGAAATTTAAAGTCAACATTTGTAAAATTCAATAAAACATTAGATTATGGAGAATATTCTCCTAAATATTAAAGATTACTGAGTTCTTAAAAATTATATAAAAAAAAAAATACTCCACGGTAGCGGAGATAAATTCGTCCAACATCAATGTACATTAACCCTTGAAACCCAGCGTTCCTGAACAATTTGAAGCCTTCTGAGCTCCTGAGTCAAAATTTGCAAATAATTGCTATGAAATGTTTCACATTAGATATAAAAACAGTTACAATTGTTTACCCATCGTTCAACCGGTGGCTGGGCATTACGTCATTTTTCTCTACCACCGTTCAACCGGTGGCTGGGCATTACGTCATTATTCTCTATCACCGGTAAATCGGTGGTCAGGGCTCAAAGGGTTAAAGATCTCAATAGGTTTGAGAAAAGATTCGTTTTAAGATGTGGGGCGACAATGTATCATTTTTTAAAACCAGAAAAATTCCAGCGATACCTCAAAATGTATTTAAACTGATGTTGTTTCATATAAAAGGTCCAAAACTTTAACGTAGGAATTGAATTATTATATGTTGTGCATCATTCTCTTAACGTTATGTTCTGTGATTGAAAACTCGGATGTCATAGCATACATGCAAATTGATCAGTCTATATTTTCTAATACGTGCTGGGCCATTCCCTTCTTTGTCGTTAGCTTCACGCTTACACTTAAACTGGTAAATTATGGATAGTGTTCGAAAGATTAGGTAGGCCATCTTTATGAATTGATTTCAGCATTGGTGGAGAGGATGCGGACATTAACGGGAAAAATAACATCAACCTGGAACTGGAAGAGATTTATTTTTGGCAAATCTGACAGAAACTTCGTCATTCCAAGTTAATCTAACATATACGGGGCTTTGCAGTGGAGACGGGGGCGGTAATCGTTTCGCTTATGGAACGGCTTCACTTTGCGTACTTTAGCTCCGTTACAATAGCAACAACCCCGAAACTTTTTTTATCATACCTTGTGTATATATATATATATATATATATATATATATATAGTAATCAATACACACACACACACACACACACACACATATATATATATATATATATATATATATATATATATATATATCCAAGTATATAATTGGTATATACGGAATGAAATCCAATAACCAACAATTACTATTCTTAAAAGAGTGCTCAATACAAAGTAGAGCAGATATAATTATTTTTTATTAAAAATTATAACTTAAATATGTTAACATATTTATGTTATAATTTTTTTTGGAAAAATAATAATATATATATATATATATATATATATATATATATATATATATATATATATATAAATTTCCAAGAGGATAGAATCCAGATAGAACTCAATGTCCAGGACAGAGTAAGTATGTATGTATATGTGTATGTGTATATATACGCATGAGTGTATGTGTATGAATATATATATATGTGTGTGTGTGTGTGTGTGTGTGTGTGTGTGTGTGTGTGTGTGTGTGTGTGTGTGTTTGTACACCCGTATATATGTAAAAATAAACGTGTAAATATAAATATGTTGTTGTGTATGTGTGTATATGCTTTTAGGCATATAAATGGTAGGTTCTTGCTAGATTAAATATTCGTTAATTTTTATATGCTTATATTAAATTTGTAACCTGTAGGTGATATTACTTGCTTTGTCAAATTTTCTTGATTACACACCGGTTCTCTTATAAATGCCCTTCAGTTTTACTTGTCCCTCCCCACTCTTTCACTTTTTTCTTTTCTCTCTCATCTTCTGAATTATAAGATCATATCTTCTTTTATTGTGCATAGTGTCACCACAAATGTATACACTCGTTTCCGGTGTCTTTTTTTTTTTAATTTTAATTTAGGTCAGCGATTCAGTAGCGAATTGAATCGAAAAATAATTCATATTTATCTATATATCACTCATTTAAACCGTTATTTAACTCCTCTCTTTAAAACTTCTCTTTGTTAAATTTTAATCCCCACCTTCACCTTCAGGCCTTCCTGTTCTTCTTTTTTCTATTACACCCCCTCTCTAGAGCTTTCATACCTTTCCCTCTCACACTTGTTTCCCACTCCCACATATACACTCTCACTAAAAATTTATTTTTTATACCCGGAGTTATATTTTCCGATTTCTTTTTGAATTTGTAGGTCTGATGATTTGGATTGTGATTACGATTCCAATTTAATAAATTATAACCATTATTTTATATATATAAAAGTGAACATTCAGTCAACACTCAGATGACTCTCCCGTCCAGTTCAACGACGTATGAGGTTCCGACGACCACAAACTAATTATCTGCACGCCTATGACGGGCATGACTCTTGAGACCGGCTTGGAGAATAAAACACATCACATACTGAATGCAAGAAACGTAGAGGGGGAACAACATGTAAATCATCTAACGAAAATTCATAGCATAGAAGGAGAGGAAAGGATAGTAAAGAGATAAACATTGTTTAGAGCTACAAAGAAGAGGAAGTTGTAGAGATACATGATCGTCCACGTCCTGAAAGGACATGGCACATAAAAGAAGAGACATTTTGTCCAGCCACTTAGTGCGTAATATCGGCATATCGGAGAAGCGCTGAATTTTTTAAAAATTTTAGAAAATTAGTTTATGACCATCACGTTGGAATAGCTGTTCTCTCAAGTGTGCTACAGTGTCGACAATGTATGACGTCTTGGGAATACAAGGTACTGTAAGTTTGGATGGTGCCGGTTGTGGGGTGGATAACGGCTTTCTTAGAAGAAATCCATTTCCTTACGCGCAGATATTCATGTCTTCCACTGCACCAGTATAGCGCAGAAAGTAATGGAAACCTACTGAGCGAATTCTTCTGCCAAGTGGGTCTGGAATGGAAAAGAGAGATAATCGTCCAAGCAGACACCCCACACGGAAACTAAGGCAGAAGATATTCAAAAATTGACCAATTAATAACATCTACAGTCGTTCCCTGTTCTTGATAACGGACTAAACTATGTTTTGAAGCTTTGAGATCACAAAAGTTGCATTCAATGGACTCAAACATTTGTTCTCCGTTACGTCAAAAAAAGTAACTGAAGTAAATATGCGCATATATATATATATATATATATATATATATATATATATATATATATATAAGGACACCTCGAGGTGCTGTAATGGTGAGCGAACTTGTATATATATATATATATATATAGTAAAAGTAATGAATTCTTTGCTGTATAATCCAAGTGGATCCTAGTAATATAAGATATTAAAACTCATCCACAAAAAGACGTCAATGTATTTATTATTACAGCGGAAATAGTGTTACACAGTGAAATTCAAAATTACCTCATTAAGTTTAAGGTTTAAGTGATTTCATTCTGTACTAATATATATATATATATATATATATATATATATATATATATATATATTCCAATAGGTACCGCATATTTGATATATTAATAATATATGTATAGAAATTACACACATACATTATATATATATATATATATATATATATATATATATATATATATATATATATATATATATACGGATACATTTTATCATACAGTCTCAGTTACGGTGTACTGGTCATGTCTTGAGAATGTCTGATGACAGGATAGCCAAGATCCTAATGTACAGCCAGTTAGATCAGGGCTACAGGAATGTAGGATGCACATGGCTAAGATACAAAGACAAGCTGAAAAGCAACTATTTCACATAACACCATTGAGCACTTAGCCTTGGAGTGGGTAGAATGGAGATCAACGTGTTTTAGTGGACTCAGCAATTTCAATCTGGTTGTCTGAATCATCTTCAATAAGCGAGAGCAAGATCTAAAAGGTCAGCCAATCTAACAGTGAGCTCATCTCACAATCCTCACACTTGCTCCATATGTGGCCTCCTTTGTAAATTAATAGCGGGTCTTAAATGCCACTTAAGATTATCGCACAAAATTTCATAACTGAATCAACTAAGCTGTCAGATACTCATACGTCGAAACCGACGGAGAGTCAATTATATATATATATATATATATATATATATATATATATATATATATATATATATATATAAGGCTGAAACATTAATATTCCATGGTTATAATCTATTACATTGGAATTTTAACCACAGTTGAAATCATATTCTTACTCTCTCCTATTCTATCCTCTTGAAATTTATATATATATATATATATATATATATATATATAGGATTGGGTAGAATAAAATGTATATACACGGGTCTGAATACACACCTGAAGCTTGTATTAACTGTATTAAACTCCATTGTAGTGTTATCGACGTTGGATTTTATGTATATTCACTAATATATATATGTGTTTGTGCGTACGTGCGTGTATATATATATATATATATATATATATATATATATATATATATATATATATATATATATATATATAGGAGGTGGTTTTGTCTGTGTTTTAGTAGCAATTTAATTCCGAGACAACTAAATTGGTTCTATTTATGGAAATTGCTCCAAGAAGGAAGTGATAATCGATTTCCTATCTTTGATTTATTTACTGCTCTATGTAATTCGAATTTAGCCAACGACTACCTCCTCTTCGACGTCGATTCCATCAGAATTTAAAATAAATTGGCTAGTTAAATGCAAACTGCGGAACCTTTCATAAGAATAATCTATATACATTTGCATGAATCTATTCCAAGTCAGTCTAAGAATTAGTATCAATAGATATGCAAACTAAGCGTGGGAACAATGTCAAGGCACATAATCATTTGCATTATTCGACTGATTGAATTGTAACCAATTTAAATCCCAAAACTTAAAAACTTTTCTTGTTTTCTACTAATTCTTTTTCTTATTCCTATAAATACTTTATTTAATGGATGCATATGTTTTAGTAGACATCCCCTTTTTTAAAACAGTGTATTTGACGAATTCACGACACTCAGCCTGAGCTGTGAAAAGTCATAATACAAAAAACGTGAATTACATCAACGAAAATAAAGTTAGCAGATATAGACTTCGAAGTGGTCCAACGAGAGATTTCTTAAACAGTGAAATGAGTCTTACCCGGCTATAAATCCATGCTAAATCTTCGAACTCTAACCAATTCCAATCTCAAAGTTTTCCTTGATTTCCCCAATATATTGTGAACTCAAGTTCGATCTTTGTACATTTTCCGTGTAAGGCTTTCCACTGCACAAGCTGGTAGACTCAATTACACTGTTTAAAAAGCAAGATCTATACTAAAACACGTGTATCAACTTAATATAAAGTTTGTAGCAAATTATAGCGGATTATGAATAAGATTCAAAATTCCTTAAAAAGATTTAATTTTATATAAATTATATTATATACATTATTCCCAAAACATTTTTCGCAAAATTATACATTATATATATATATATATATATATAAATTTTTTAAATATATATATATATATATATATATATATATATATATATATATATATACAGAAAATCAAATACAGAACAAGTATGGATTGGAATCTGACAAAATGATAAGATAAAGAACAAATAGGAAATATTTATCAATCTAACATGTTTCCCTTTTATTAAAGCTTCATCAGAGAATGAGATATGAAGAAAAAGAAGAAAGAAATTCTGGTCTGTTTACTATTGTTTTCTTTGATTTTCGTTGGTTAATCATGTTTCACATGCATTCGACTTGTTAAATGAACGTTAGTATAATTTGTGGCGTTCCGAATCAAAGGAGAGACGACACGTCCATTCGAATTTCCAAGAAATTAGCGGATTCCAAACCTAGCTGTAAAACTTTAAATATTGCTTTACGTACGTAAATGTATAATAATTATAGTTTATCTAATTATTTGTAAGTGTATATGTGTATATGAGTGTGTGTGTGTGTGTGTGTGTGTGTGTGTGTGTGTGTGTGTGTGTGTGTGTGTGTGTGTGTGTGTGTGTTTAGTAGACATTCTTGTTTGGCAGTTTTCGCATGTTGATTTAGGGACGTGTTACATACATTCCATTTGTTTTTTCAATTATGGCGGCATTTGTAAAGTCATCATATATATATATATATATATATATATATATATATATATATATATATATATACACACACACACACACTATTTACATTGTTCGGACTATCGTCCTCATTTTTGTTGCCATATTTATCACAACGTTTCGGCTGTTGTACGATCCGGTCTTCTTCAGGTGGTTGGATTGTCGAACTGAACCCTTTATTTCTCTCGTTGGTGTAGCCTGTTCTAGTTCCACGTGCCATGTCTAATGGATGTCAGTTATCAGTTATCTCCTGTTAATTCCCCTCTCCAAGTTCTCTACTGCCTTAACCTGGTACTGAATTCACACTCTTTGGGTCTTGTCACTGAATCTAACCAATGCCTTTATGCACTTCGCCATGTATCCCTGACAACAAAGATGACAACGATAGTCCGAAAAATGTAAATAGTGTACATAATACCTCATCTCAGAAAGATAGACTGTTATATATATATATATATATATATATATATATATATATATATATATATGAATGAAAACTTTGCTTTCTCCATGAAAGTATAATAATTATAGTTATATCGGGCATATATTGAGGGTTTGTTGAAATTATTAAATGCTTTCTTTTATACACGTTTAATGTAGATATTAGGTAACGTAGAACCCAGGGGTGAGCCCATCGTTATGCCATCAATTTGTGTGTAAATGTTACCATAGTGATCGAAAAGTGGTATTTGTATGGTGCAAGACATTAGGAGTTTCCGTAAAATATTTGGTCTAATATTAGTAGTGACTTTAGGGTGATTGTATAAGTTTTACTATTTTTATTATTTTGTACTATTTCTATAGTTTGTTTAACAGGAATATTAGTAAACAAATTTTCAACATCTAACGAAATGAGGATACCATTGTTAGGTTTATTAGAATCTAATATTATTAGAATAAGAAATATGTCACGAAATTCGTTAGTGGAACCAAGGCTATATTTATTAGATAAGTAAGGTTGGACTTGTTTGTTTAGCGTTTTAGATAAGTTACATATGAGATTATGAATCTGATATATTATGGGATGTACGATCTGAGTTTGGTTGATGGATTTTAACATTTCCGTTTAAATAGCCGGGATGACATTCATCCACAAGTTTCATTGATCCTATTTCGACGTTGTTAATTGTAATCAGTCTATTTATTTGCGTCTTAAGAAGTTTAGTGTTACTTTTCTTTAATTCCTTAAATATGTCTGGATTATTGAGGATGGAATCAAATTTTTTATTGCAGTCTATTCTATATTATATTATATTATATATAATAAACAATAATCCGGTATATATGAGCGACCATGACTGGCAGTTGTGATCAGTCACGTGTACACCGAATTATTGTTAAATATTGTTATCATTACGTCTTCCTTTCGGGTAGAAAAAGACTGTAGTTCAATTGTTTTATCACCTTCTGGGGTCTGCACTTCCCATGTATATCTGATATATAACAGTATAACCTCTCTTTGACCGGGTCTTCCATTACTGGGAATTTTTGCCGTTCAGTTGGAGCAGTTTAAGTTTGACGTCATCCCGCCTGAAAATCAATATTAGTAACTACATTTTGGTGCAACTGAGGTACATCCCCAAATGATGGGTTAACAATTTAAATGGGGGGGGGGCTGAAAAGGGAACTGTGTAATAATAAATCGTAAACTATTTATTTTTTATTAAAGTTTTTTATTTGATATATATATATATATATATATATATCCAAGAACAGATTGTAAATAGTAAAACGTTGCTAAGAGTTATAATGGACAGGAAGTAGTAGAGAGCCATTGTCGCTAACAATTAGGCCTCAAAACTGGCAATGAAGAATAATCTATCAAAAAAAAAATCGGATGAAAACTGTGGAAATGCATAAACAACTTCCGATCACACGGACAGACAGACATACACACATTTTTAGAATTATAGATATAGATATTTTCGGAATTCTTATATTCCTGGTCTAAGCGGATGTATAAACAATAATAAATTTTTATGTCTATTTTTCAACTTAAAACAGAATTAAAAAAATGCTATATCCAAAGTTAATGTCTTGAGAAAAGTATAAACAGGAAAATTATAATACTTAACGAATATTAATAGGTTTTTGATATAAATTTTTATTTTTAGAAAAAATTCGGTTTAATTATTTGAGTCGCGCGCTATAATTTTTCTCGTCATAAAGATTAGAAATGTTTTTGGAAAGCTCAAGCAGAAAAAATTTTGGTTGTAAATAAAACTGGATGTGGAAGAAAGAAGAAACGATCATCCAGGACAGAATTTCTAAAAAGTTTCTTGGGAGTTTTGAAGTAATAATACTATATGTTATTCTGCTTTCACAATTGAATACATGGTAGATGATACTCTGATTTTGTACATAGACATATTTGTGTGGATTTAATTACGAGATTGATATATTTGTTCTATGTTGTAGATTTGTTGAAGTTATATTTTGGAATACAGTTTGGTTTCTTTAAGAAATTTCATATTATATGGATTAATGCCATGAAAGAGCTCTTTCATGTTGGTTGATTGGTTGGCTTTGTTTAGCGGCATATCAACACCTCTGTGGGGTATTTAAAGCGGAAAACAATTTGGGCACACTTTTATGGCTTCAACTAAATATGTAATTTTATGCCTTCAACTACAGATGAAATGTGTTATGGGCCATTTTACTATAAATATGAATTGTTGGTCATTTTTTATATAAAATACGTTGCTGCTATTTTTATTATAAAATGCATTTTTTACTTTTATAGTATCTTGTTTTTGTTTGAGGGCTCACTATTTGCTTATAGCTGGAACCCTTAGAGTCGTTACCACCCCGTGTTAGGGTGGATCTAGGAACAACTGGAATTAAGAGGTGGTTCCACGCTCCACAAAACTTCCAGTCTCCCGATCAGAGACCTTGCTGCTGGATGTAGTTTATCGTCATACCCAGGACGAACAGTTCAAAGGTGGTTCCAAGCTCCCCAAAACCTTCAATTTCCCGATCAGAGACCTTGCTGGCGGATGTAGTTTATCGTTTGGCGCATAATGACAAGATATTTGATTGCAGACGTCAAGACGTGGCTTTCAATCCAAAGAACATTGTTCTTAGAACAAACCATAGAGTAAGGTATATAGTGATATGGACGTGTTTCTCTGCAAAAAGATGTAGAGTATAGCTGTATAATGAAAAATAGAATTATTGTGAAAGATGTCAGTTTGAAAGTGTGTTAAAAATTTGCAGCTGAAATAAAGAAGCTTTATCAGGGACAAGAATCAAAATCCCATTTCTAAATTATTTCAGAAATATCATCAGGATATGAATATAAACTTTTTAGCTTAGCTTAGAATCCCGAACGAAATCCAATTTAAAGATCAAATTGTAGCTATTTGAAAATTATGCATATGAAATGTGGCAAAATATCCCAGCAGATGTCCGGGCTAATTTAAAAAAGGTTTACCAAAAAAGATTAGAAAAAGTTACTAAAAAAAAGCAGGTCAAACGAACAATTGACTTTATCGCACATATAATTGTTTTCTTTTTTATCAAAATGAATTATAACGAAAGAAAGTGTTTATAGATTTACTAAACTTTGATTTTCATTGCTACTCAATTAACGATAAATATTTTACACACACACACACACACACATACATATGTATATATATTACAGCAAAAAACAAAATTTACCTCAACATAGGTATAATCTATTTCAAACGGTTCTTCACACGGCTATCATCAGCCTCTAAGTGCTTGTCTCGGAGTGTCAGTCTTCCTCTTGTCGACGCCTTGTTAATGAGAGTGGGTTTCTGTTTGCGATTGGTGGGGACGTCAGTTTTAATAATTAATGTTACTAGGATCCACCCGGATTATATACCAACGGCTCGATTACCTGTACTCTTTATATATATATATATATATATATATATATGTGTGTGTGTGTGTGTGTGTGTGTGTGTGTGTGTGTGTGTGTGTGTGTGTGTATTTCAAGTGTCGGAAAAAATCTGTGTTTAAAGCCATTTTACATCTTTAGACGAGATGTCAAAGCACATCAGATCTAATGACGGTTCCGAGTTCGGATAGATAGATAGATAGATAGATAGATAGATAGATAGAATGACAGTTTAAAAAAATCTTAGTTTTTGCCGACGTATTTCGTCTTCCGACTTTATCAAGGCAAAAATAAAAGGGAAATGTTCGTCGGAAACCGAAACGCGTCGACAAAAAGTAAGATTTTTTTTCAAATTGAAATGCTCATACCAATTTGTCTTATCCACAGAATTATTCTGGAAATTTTACTAGATAGATAGATAGATAGATAGATAGATAGATAGATAGATAGATAGATAGATAGATAGATAGATAGATAGATAGATTGTAGCTGTGATGCTGGGGCAAATATGAAAACAGACAGATTGTGTTCTATTCGATGAAGGCCTTCCAAAATGGGGATTGAGTTACCGGCTAATCTGAAGTGTGTGTGCCCAAATTCTGTCCAGGGTACATCTTCGAAATCCTTCTTGTTCATTCGATTTCCATAGAGAAATATAAAGCAACCTTTCATCCACTGTGAATTTGATCATTAAATAAATATTATAGGCTCATCCAATGGCAAGATACTGCCGAATCAATGGCTCCAGGACAAAATGTGTCTTCTGAGTCATGTGAAATTAAGTCGAGACCACGCAACCAGTTCTCCAGATATTCAAAATACGTGCGTAAGTATGCAGAAAATAGAAAACAACACGTTGGGTGCATAATCCGGGGTTCCTTAGTATTTTTGTTTTTATTTTTAAGAAGACAGTGCTCCATACAGAAGTAGAGCTTATATTATAATAATATTTTTTTTTTTAAAGGAATGCGAATTGCGAAGGAATCATATTTTTAAACAAAAAAATATTATTATAATATATATATATATATATATATATATATGGAAAATCTTTTCTTCATATATAAAAATTATATATCGTTATCCCATATATATATATGTGTGTTGTGTGTGTGTGCATGTTTACATGTAAGTATATATATATATATATATATATATATATATATATATATATATATATATATATATATGATTGCGTCTAGCACGAAACAGTCTTTCCCTTATGAGTGTTGACTTCAATGCTCACTTTTATATATATATATATATATATGTTTTCATATTAATAATTTTTTATACAAATGGTTCTGTATAGATACACTTTTCTTTTTCTTCAAAATCTTTTTTTCTTTTCTTGCTCTCTTCTCTCTCTCTCTCTCTCTCTCTCTCTCTCTCTCTCTCTCTCTCTCTCTCTCTCTCTCTCTGTCTTTCTTTCTTCTCGCTTTATCACATTATTTTTTGCTTCTTTCTCTCCTTCTTTTCTCTTACTTTACTCGTTTTTCTCTCTCTCTTTCTTTCTATCTTTCTATTTCTATTCTTTCCGTCTTTCTTTTTCACTTCTCTTTCTCTCTTTCTTTTACTCTCCTTTCGCCTTTTTCTTCACTCGTTTTACTCTCTTTTATCTTCTTTGTCACTTTCCTCTCTCGTCCTTGTCTCGCTCCTATCTCTTTCTTTTCTCTTTCTCTCTCTTTCTCTTCTCTTTTTCATTTCTCTCTCTCTCTCACGCCTCCCTTCTTACTCACTGAAACTTTTACCCACATTCATGTTAAAATATCAACAGCTAACATACGAAAATCCCTGGAAGCCTTTCCCTCTTCTCTTATTTCTTCCTACCCACCCCAACACAGACGAGCCAATCGAAAATTAGACATTCTGGGCGACGCCGACCGCCGTTTACAAGCCTGACTCTTCTTTTACTGAGAGATTTTAAATCGACTACTAAGTCAATTTTCTAAAAAGCTTCTTTGTTCAGCCATTTCTATTGTAAGGCGTTGATGTATTGAGCTCTTTCGACAAAATCCCAGATTGCAGTACGCAAGCTTTAAATTGTTCCACCCAAGAAGGAAACTGATATGTGGGATGACTTATTATCAATCCAAGAGCTATTTGCGCAATTAGCATTCAAGAATATCGCATGCAAATATGGAAAAGAATCCAAGAGCGAAATTGGCCGACCTTTCGAAGTCAGAGTATAAAAGCACAGGAAAGTCGTATCTAAGAGTGAAACAAAAAATCAAATGAACTACCTCACTTTGTCAGAGAGGCTCGGCTTAGTTATCCTATTATAACTGTGCTCGTCCCTCTCTGCATTAGTTCACAAGACCGTTACACCCTGCCAATACCTAAAAAATAATGAACTACTCCGTTTTGATCACGTGGAAAGACAAAAGACTTAGATGAGAGGGCAACTACAACCCAGATATGACGGCAACGCCAATTTTACATTTTTTTGTGTGGGGTTTTTTAATCCGGCTTCTACAAAAGGAAGCAGATAATTCTAAGGGTGGTACAAGACAAAAAGAAGCAGGTAATTTAATGGGTGGCACAAGACAGAAGGAACCATTTACATTATGGGGTGGTACAAGACAGAAAGAACCAGGTAATTTATGGCGTGGTACAAGACAGAAGTAACCAGTTAATGTATGCAGTGGTACAAGACAGAAATAACCAGGTAATTTATGGGGTGCTACAAGACAGAAAGAACAAGGTAATTTATGGGATGGTACAAGACAGAAGGAACCAGTTAGTTTATGGGGCGGTACAAGACGGAAGGAACCAGGTAATTTATAGGGTGGTACAAGACAGAAAGAACCAGGTAATTTATGGAGTGGTACAAGACAGAAGGGACAAGGTACGTTATGGGGTGGTACAAGACAGAAAGAACAAGGTAATTTATGGAGTGGTACAAGACAGAAGGAACCAGGCACTTTATGGGGTAGTACAAGACAGAAAGAAACAGTTACATTATGGGGTGGTACAAGACAGAAAGAACCAGGTAATTTATGGGATGGTACAAGACAGAAGGAACCAGTTACATTATGGGGTGGTACAAGACAGAAAGAACCAGGTAATTCAAGGGGTGGTACAAGACAAAAAGAAGCAGGTAATTTATTGGGTGGTACAAGACGGAAGGAACCGGGTAGTTTATGGGGTGGTACAAGCAAGAAGGAACCAGTTACATTATAGGGTGGTATAAGACAGGAAGAACCAGGTACTTTATGGGGTGGTACAAGACAGAAGGAACCAGGTACTTTATGGGGTGGTACAAGACAGAAGGAACCAGATAATGTATGGGGTGGTACAAGACAAAAAGAAGCAGGTAATTAATGGGGTGGTACAAAACAGATGGAAAAGGTAATTTATGGGGTGGTAAAAGACGGAAGGGGCCAGGTAATTTATGGGGTGGTACAAGACAGAAGGAACCAGGTAATTTAAAATTGTAGTACAAGACGGAAGAACCAGGTAATTTAAAAAGGGTGGTACAAGGCAAAAAAGCAGGTAATTTATTGGGTGGCACAAGACAGAAGGAACCAGTTAATTTATGGGTTGTTACAAGACAGAAAGAACAAGGGAATTCATGGGGTGGTACAAGACTGACGGAACCAGGTAGTTTATGGGTGGTACAAGACAGAAGGTACCAGGTAATTTATATAGTGGTACAAGACAGAAAGAACCAGGTAATTTATGGGGTGGTACAAGACAGAAAAAAAAGGTAATTTATGGGGTGGTACAAGACAGAAAGAACCAGGTAATGTATGAGGTGGTACAAGACAAAAAGTAGCAGGTAATTAATGGGGTGGTACAAAACAGATGGAACAACGTAATTTATGGGGTGTTACAAGACAGACGTAACAAGGTAATTTATGGGGTGGTACAAGACGGAAGGAGCCAGGTAATTTATGGGGTGGTACAAGACAGAAAGAACAAGGTAATTTAAGGGGTAGTACAAGACAGAAGGAACCAGGTAATTTAAGGTGTAGTACAAGACAGAAAGAACCAGGTACTTTATGGGGTGGTACAAGACGGAAGAACCAGGTAATTTATGGGGTGGTACAAGACAGAAGGAACCAGGTAATTTAAGGTGTAGTACAAGACGGAAGAACCAGGTAATTTAAAGGGTGGTACAAGGCAAAAAGAAGCAGGTAATTTATTGGGTGGCACAAGACAGAGGGAACCAGTTAATTTATGGGTTGTTACAAGACAGAAAGAACAAGGGAATTCATGGGGTGGTACAAGACTGACGGAACCAGGTAGTTTATGGGGTGGTACAAGACAGAAGGTACCAGGTAATTTATATAGTGGTACAAGACAGAAAGAACCAGGTAATTTATGGGGTGGTACAAGACAGAAAAAAAACAGGTAATTTATGGGGTGGTACAAGACAGAAAGAACCAGGTAATGTATGAGGTGGTACAAGACAAAAAGTAGCAGGTAATTAATGGGGTGGTACAAAACAGATGGAACAACGTAATTTATGGGGTGTTACAAGACAGACGTAACAAGGTAATTTATGGGGTGGTACAAGACGGAAGGAGCCAGGTAATTTATGGGGTGGTACAAGACAGAAAGAACAAGGTAATTTAAGGGGTGGTACAAGACAGAAGGAACCAGGTAATTTAAGGTGTAGTACAAGACAGAAGAAACCAGGTACTTTATGGGGTGGTACAAGACGGAAGAACCAGGTAATTTATGGGGTGGTACAAGACAGAATGAACCGGAATGAACCAGGTAAATTATGGGGTTATACAAGACAGAAAGAACCAGTTAATTTATGGGGTGTTGCATAGCACTTATAGTTATTCAGGTAAATTGTTTTTCGTCTAGAAGTCGTAAAGACACACACACAGCTATTTCCTTCTATATATTAGAAATACTTTCCTTTTACTAATTTTTCAATCGCTCGTCAGAAGCCTATGTTTCCGTGATTTTTTTTTTCGTTGACGATATCCTCACCTTCACCTAAAACTAAACTTATTAATAACCTATCCTTTTCACGTAGATGTTGAAAGTGACACATATATTGGTCCTTTGCGTTTACTCTTTGATGAGATACCACAAGATAAATTGTGAAAATTATACATCGTATCACGCCCTTCAAAAACCTCTTCGCTTGAAAAATGTTAAGTAGCTTAGAATTAATTATATATTGAATACGAGACAAACCCGTAACCCTTTGGGCTCATCCTTCGCGAAATATATCTAAGATGGGAGAAGGATTATAATTGAATTCGTTTTCTTGCAGGTTACTATTCCTTATGTGCAAAAGTGAATTTTTATTTTGAGCCAATGTATGTACAGGAATAAAAGAGAGCGCCATAATTATCATTTGATGAGTATCTCCCCGCTTTACGCTAGATTTGCACGCAAAATAAGAGACAGTCAACCAACTTTATATATATTTAATTAATTTTCAAGCAATCGAGTGGACACATTTGAATTTTATATATCAGATAATGCAGCACGCTATTTGCATAATGTAGTTCTTGGAATAGGATTATTATTTCCCAAGTCGAATATTAGAAAGAAGTCCCGAGATAGAAGACTTGTAATCTTTTGATTGCTAGCGTAACTAAAGATATTTAGGATGCAATAGTAATAATAATGATAACGCGAACATTTCATTACGGTAGGCAATGACGAGTTGTATCAATGTACTAGACATAACATTGTAGCAAACCTACTGTGGGAAAATGAAATAAAATCGATAAATAAAAATAAAATTTGTAAAAATAAATACATTTTCCCATGATACTAATCGTAAAAGAATTAGAAATATTATTCCCCCACTTGGCTTCGTGAAACGCCGATAGGCGGCGCTCTTGAAGTCTATGAAAAGATAAACATTTCCTGCTTTACTTCTTTTCTCCACATTTGTTCCAGAATATATCTGAATGTAGGAAACGGACTTTCCCGCTGGGGTACGTTAGTTTCCCCGGTCCACTAATGTCTCAGTCTGCCTTTCCACTTTCCAACGCGTGGCTACTAAAATCACCACGTATGAAGAAGGTCAAGCTTTCTCTTTGGTTGTTCCAACTCTGTGCAACGCTGACTTGAGTTCGACCATTTTTAACCCTTCTTATCCTTGCCCCTAACTTATTTCTGGATCGAAAAGAAAGCGGACAGAGCCAAAAGACATTGAGGACTTTGTTTCTTTACAGCTAATATAAAAAAAATAAACGGTCCGTAGTAGAAACCCAAGTTTTTGCATGCTTCGTCTTCCTTTGTCATACACACCAATCCGCACACACACGCGCGCACACACACACACCTAAAAGACACACAAACGCACAACCTTTTTAACTTCCATAATGCTATATGTTACCTGAGATCATTTATAGTAATAAAGAAACTTAAAAATACAGTATCTATCTATATTTCTGAGATGAGGTATTATGTACATTATTTACATTATTCAGACTCTTGTCCTCATCTTTATCACCATATTTATCACAACGTTTCGGCCTTTCAGTATTCGTCTATATTTCTGAGATGAGGTATTATGTACACAATTTACATTATTCGGACTATTGTCCTCATCCTTGTTTCCATATTTATCACAACGTTTCGGACGTTGTACGCTCCAGCCTTCTTCAGATGGCTGGAATGTCGACCTGAACCCTTTATTTCGCTCACTGTGGTAAACTGTTCTAGTTCCACGTGACATGTCTATTGGATGTCAGTTATCAGTTATCTCCTGTTAATTCCCCTCTCCAATATCTTCATTGCCTTGACTAGGTATTGAACTCACACCCTTTGCAATATGAGCTCTGGTAAAATTATGATATGATAAAGACAAAAATTGCAATATGAGCACTGGTAAAAAGGTTGCTGAAAACATTAGGCTTATAATACCCAGAAAGTCATACGCAGATATTCTCAAGGACACATGGCACAGTGGGTAAAGTCGTTAGTTAAATCCAGTGACGGGACCCAAAAGAGTGTGAGTTCACTCCAAGTTCTCCACTGCCTTTACCGGGTATTGAACATACCCGTTAAAGGCAGTGGAGAACTTGGAGGGGGGAATTAACAGGAGATAATTGATAACTGACATTCATTGAAAAACATGGCACGTGGAACAGTCTACCCCAGTGAGCGAAATAAATGGTACACCTGAAGAAGCGTACAACGACAGATACGTTGTAATAAATATGGCGACAAAGATGAGGACAATAGTGCGAATAATGATAATAGTGGACCTAAAAATACAATTATATTTTATTTACTTCTACAGGTCAGAGATAATTCATTCAATGTCGCCAGGAAATACGTTCTTAACTAGATTCGTTGTCATTAATGTGACGCGTCCTCGTTGACATTACTGTGGCCGTGTCTCAGCTTTCCTTTAAGCTTAAATGGGACATCATGAGATATTTCAATTATCTCCCTTACTGTCCAATAATCTCTAAAAGGAAGCAATAACAGAAGTTAAAGTGTACACTTATTCTCACTACTTCCGGAAATGCTAAAAGAGCCACTTGATAAAATAAAGACCTTCGACATAACATGACATAATTTTGTTAGACATCGTAGACGTCTAAATATAGACTATTTATCGGCTATAATAAGGTTTTCCTTTTTTTATTCTCTCTTTTTTAGAAAACGGAGTAAAAAAAATTCTATTTAAATTATATGTCGATTAACAATGAAAAAAAACGGCCAAAAGACTTTTGATGCTAATATGGATAGATGATGATTTTCTAAGAGCAGCGTAGATGTGGCACAAGGTCGAATGTATGGGGCACCCTATGAGGATTGAACTTACTACTCATTATTGATCTTGCAAGACAATCTTTCTAAACAGCACACCGCGTCGAAGTACCAAATATGATTTTCTAAGCGTTGCTTATATGTAACGCAAGGCCGAATGTATGGGACACCCAGTGAGGATCGATCTCTCTAAGCCGTAATTGATTTAGCAAGACAAGCTTTTTAACCATTGCCCCACGTCGAAGTGCACGCGTTAATATGGATGAATGAGAGCTGAAAATTTCTCATGCATTTGAAAACAACTTTTTTAGAAGAATCCCAATTGTAGATTATTATGTCAGTCACATTTCAACTTCGACTACTCTTCTGTCTCTACCGTATGTGGACACAGACAAAGAGAAAAGATTTCTTTATGTAAGAGTTATCATCATTACCAGCTGTTCCTGCACAAATTTATTTTTAATCCTTTCAGCTCAAGCAAGGCAATAAAGCCACTAAGGCACAGGGAGGTTACCGAAAGAATAGGGGAATAAAGAAAAAAACATTATTAACCCTTTTAGCCCCTGCGTTCCTGAACAATTTTAACCCTTCTTCTGCCTGATCTCCTGAGTCAAAATTGGCAAATCATTTGTATGTTATTTTGCGGCTCAGAGAAACCTATCGGGTAACCAAGACCAACACCCACAAATTTCAGACATTTACCAACCAATGTCCCAGGAACATCTTCAATATCAGGTGCCCAGAAAGTCGTCTCCAATGTCCAAATGTGGAATAGGACCAGACAAACTCCTGCTTCTAGTGTCACCAGGCAGACCTTTGACTGGAATCCACAAGGGAAGTCATGTCCAATGACCAACTGTGGGACAGGACAAGACAAGCCACAATCGAGATTGACATCAAGAAATGGAAATGGGGATGGATCAGTCACACACACTGCAAGCCTGCTTCGAGTGTCACCAGGCAGACCTTTGACTTGAATCCACAAGGGAAGCGAAAAGTGGGTCGATCAAAACAGACTTGGCGCAAAAGTGTTGACGCAGAGGTGAATGCAGCCGGCACGACATTGGCTATGCTGAAAAGGATCGCCAGGAACCGCGTCTGTTGGAGAAGTGTTGTTACGGCTTTATGTTCCCCAAGGTATCAAGAGACATAATAAAAAAATATTTCACGGTAGATATAAAAATAGTTACAAGTGTTTACCCACCGTTCAACAGATAACTTGGCATTAAGTCATTTTTCTCTACCACTGTTCAACCGGTGGCTGGGCATTGTCATTTTTTTCTACCACCGGTAAAGCGGTGGTCAGGGATGCAAGGGTTAAGGAGAGAGATCTATAAACAAACAAAACTTACTACACACGATAACAATTAGCGTTACGTTTAAATTTTGAAGGATCAAAGTTGAGTTGAAAGCAACAAGTGCGAGATAAGAAAACTATTAGTATAGAACTATTTCAACTGCTACAAAATGGTAACTGAAATTGAAAATCGAGAATGTTGGCTGTGGTTAAGGAAAGTATCAGTTGGACTAGGGGCAGTTGATATTTATGTTTGTTGATCTCTGGTCAAGGGAGACAAATGTCTTTCATGCGGGTGGGCAAAATGTATCGAAAAAATCATATCGAATGTAATGGCGTTAAATATGAAGAAATTCAGTGATGGCCTTTCAACTTTTCGATCATTTATTCGATCATTTTACGCTATTTTTATGGGATGGGTTGGTGGGGGTGGTGGGGTAATTGTTTCTTTCTAAGAAAGGCGAAAATTCCACTAAGATGCAAAAGGGTTAAAAGACATCGAGAAAACGTTAGTGGAGAGAACAATCAATAAATGAACAGGATTCAGGAAGACAGAAAATGGCGATTGATGTTGTATTTAAACTTTTGACGCTCGTAGGTGACAGGATGTTTTTGATTATATTAGTTGGACCAAACATTTGTAGCATCTTTAAATAGGTGGCGCTTGAATACGTAATTTCGCTTCAGATGTGAAAGAATCTTCTGGTGGATTTTAAATTTAGCCCACTTCGAGTAAATCGTTGCCTTTCTGTATAAGTTCGTATACCGTATTGTGCTACTAATATTGTTTTTATTATCGGTAATATTCGATATTTTTTTTATAAAGGAGTTTCTTGTTCTAAGCTTTCGACTCACATGAGCCATCTTCAGAATGGTTATACGGTCATTTTAACAAAGATATTCAACATGTTGACATAAAAGATTGCTATGCGACGATAACAATAGAGGAATATATTATTTTCATACGAATATTAGAACGGCCCATGACCAGACATAACAGACACTGATTGTCTGTTATATTTAACAATATATGTTTAAATAATGATCTGCTGCCCCAATATATATATATATATATATATATATAAATATATATTTATATATATGTAGTCTCTCTCGTCCCATCTATCTCATTTTCTCTATTTAAAATGTACGATGGCCACGTGGTATCAGTATATCGACTTTCTATTCGTCTGCTTCTCAGCCAAGTTTGCAACGCGCGATTCACTCAATTATGGGAGATTTCATATCAGAAAGATGAAAATAAATCTTTGATTCCTGTATCCGCTGGGGCTCGCTTCCATAGTTATCTCGAAAATGAAAAAGAAATACAGATGAACGAAAAAGAACCCCTACTCAGCGAGCAATCAGTCTAGTGCTTAAAAGATCCACAATAATACACAGTCGGTATTCAGCGTTATGCGATAATTCTCTCTCTCTCTTACTTCCCCCCTCTCTCACACTTACCCCATTACTCTCGCTCTCGCTCGTGTGTTCTCTCTCTCATTCTTTCTCTATAACACACACTCTCTCTCTCTCTCGTTTGCTCTCTCTGACACTTTTCATTCCCACTCTCTCTCACTTTTTCTATCACTCTTTCTGGTGCCTGCCCTCTCTCCCTCTCTTGCTCTCTCTCTCTCTCTCTCTCGTTATTTATCACACTCTCTCACTTGCTTTCTCTCGCGCGCTTTTTCGCTCTCTCACTCATTTACATTCTCCCGCGCACACCCTCTCCCTTCTCTCGCTATCTCCCTCACTTGCGCGCTTGCTCTGTCCCTCTCTCACACACACACACTCTCTCTCTCTCTCGCTTGCTCGCTGTCTCAGTATTTCTCTATCTCCATCTCGCTTCCTTTCTCTCTCTCTATATATATATATATATCGCTTGCCTCTTCTCACTCTATCACGCGCTTGCTCTCTCTCACTCTCTCTTTCACTCACTCTTTCTCGATTTCTCTCTCTCTATCAGTCTGTCTCTCGCTCCCTCTCTCTCTCTCGTTCTCTCACTCTCGTTCTTTCTCTCACTCTCTCTTGTTCCTTCTCTTACTCTCTCTTTCTCGCTTTCTCTCTCTCTCTCTCTCTCTCTCTCTCTCTCTCTCTCTCTGGATGCTTTTAAATTGATTACTGAATCAATTTTCTTAAAAGACTGTATTGCTCAGCATGTATTTAATCGGAACAGCTTCGAAGAGCACAAGACCAAATTAGGAGTAATGGCTGTCGAGAGAGAGAGAGAGAGCGATAGACCAGTATTTTAATTATATGAATGTCTGTTCCCCTTGAAAATCCGCTTTCAAAATTTTATATTTCAAATGCATCCGAACACTGACTAGTCATGCAGATAGAAAATATGCAACGACTACACTCAGTAAGCAGGGTAGGAAAACGATAATTTGTTATAAACAACCTCACATCTGTTGTAAGCGGTCTACAGATGACGCCATCAGCACCTCGAAACATTAGTTAAGTTTATAAGTTTCCAACCACCAAATGCTCCCAAAATGGAGAAAAAGATAAGAAATTACTTCAGATTCAAAGGTTTCATCAATGTCAAAACAAAAACCAGCTTACCGTTTTGAAAATTACGCACATATACGTACCAACACTGAGTCGTATAAGAAAGCAAGTACCATATTTTCCGGCTTACAAGACGCACTTTTTTTCTTAAAAAGTACCCAGAAAAATACGCGCGTCTTCCAAGACGAATATAAGGCAACGCCCAGTAAGCTTGGGCGGTCACCTAATTGGCTTGACTGATAGGGACGTGGATTCGTAGGTATTTGTATTATTACACTATAATGTTAGCTATTTATCTAATTCAGCCTTTTATATGATATAACCTCATTACTTAGCTGTTACAAATATTTCTAAGACTATAAACCTTCCTGGAGCCGAGCCACAAACTTAAACATATTCTGTTTACTAGCAGCGGTCAGAGGATTTCTGCTCTTGACAAGTATGTCATTGCCATACAAACAAAATCGGACGAGTGATTAATGTAAACAATACATGGTGCCAGTATGTGAGGGACGCATGGTGAATGTCTTGTTGTATGAAAATGACTTTTTTTTTTCTTAGAAATTTTTTCCAATATTAGGGTGCGTCTTACAACCCGCAGCGTCTTCTAAGCCGGAAATACGGTAATCTCTTAAAAATTATGAAACCTTGCCTGTGCTATATTAGAATTAAGCAAAATTGTATCTATAGATTCTTGATAAAACCGGAGTCCTGGGTGTGACGATAAACTTCATCTGGCCACAAGGCATCTGATCGGGAGGTCTTGAGGAGCGTGGAACTACCTCTTAATTGCTGGTGTTCCTAGGTCCACCCTAACCCGTGGTGGTAGCACCTGTTATGGTCCCAGCTATGGGTAAATAGTTAACCCCCCACCCAAACTGGGGTCAAAGCTCCATAAAAGTATAACAATACATTTTTGAAAATTGCTCCCAAGAAAATTAGATTTCAGCATTAAATGACCCATAAGGAATCGATATGCCGCTAAACAAATAATTGACAAAAATGAAAGAAGAACCTGCAAAGTTATCAGTCTATCGCTTCTTCAATCACTTTCCCACTGCTATACCTTTTCTATAAATAATTTCATATTATTTATTTACACCATTGTTCGGACAGTCATGTTTATTGTTCGGCAGTTGCGCGTTCCCACGTACTTCAGGTGATTGGAATTTCAAACTGAACCCATTATTTCGCCCACTGAGGTAGATTGTTCTAGTTCCACGTTCCATGCCTCTTCTGGATATCTCAGTATCAGTTATCTCACTTTAACGCAACTCTCCAGGTTTTTGTTCACCTTAGCTGTAGCCAGGTACTGAACTTATAACTCTTTGAATCAAGTAACTGGATAAAACCGATGCTTTTATACACTGGGCCATGTGACATTGAGAACGTCGAACTAGAACAATCTACCCAACTGGAGCAAATTCCAATTACCTGAAGAAGGCCGGGGTGTACAACACCCGAAATGTCGTAAATATGGCAACAAAGATGAGGACAATTATCCGAACAATATAAATAGTGTAAATAATTACAATACCTTATCTCAGAAATATAGATAGATCTAGAAGAAGGCCGGAGTATACAACGGTCGAAGCGTCGTAAATATGGCAACAAACATGAGGACAATTGTCCGAAAAATGTAAATAGTGTAAATAATTACAATACCTCATCTCAGAAATATAGATTAATCCTGAAGAAGGCCGGAGCATACAACGATCGAAACCTCGTGAATATGGCAACAAAGATGAGGACAACTGTCCGATTAATGTAAATAGTTACAATACCTCATCTCAGAAATATAGATTAGTAACCGTTTAAGATTAACATGAGTCAAGGTCACAAACATGGGCCCCTCCCATTGAATAATAAACTCGTTATAGTTGTAATGATCTGATAGAGGACTTATTAACTCCTGCTCCCCGAAGAGATTCCCTGGCGATACTTGAAGTTACTGACTATTCCACCGGAAGATAGCTATGGGAGCTAACATATATTTTGTTCTTCTACGCCAACTTCTTCCTTTCGTAACAAGCGCCCAAAGGAGCGAGGGATTCGTTGTCGGAGGCAGCCCAGTTGTACTCGTGGGTGCCTCACAAGCCCAGATAGCTGAATCGGTTTTTGGTTTTCTTCGATGGATTTCTCGATAATGCATTTTTCATCGACCCAACAAAGAAGAAGGGTCGCTATGTACCCGATAACCCTAAACAGCCAAATCCCTACCGTATTCAATTGCGTTATCAAAACACGCGAAGAAATTTTATCCATCGTTCATTTGAAGTTGCAGCGATGAGACGATAGCGCAGGATTGTATTACCGATACTGACTAGTTTTGTTCAACCCCAGGCGAAACTGGGTGATATGAGTAGATAGATTGTGTTGCGTCAAAGCAACGAAGAGAAATGCCGGACTAAACATTTAGATTCTGTCTGAATTTTGGGGATAAAGACTTATCATTATTTGCATTCAGATTAATATCCTCATCTTTGTTGCTATCGCAACATATCAGCCGTTGGATTGGTTGCTTAATTTTGTTTAGCGGCATATCAACACCTCTATGGGTTATTTAATGCCAAAATTTGAATATTTTAAGCACAATTTTATGGCTTCAACTTCGAATAAAATGTATTGTTCGTAATTCTACTATAAAAATGTATTGTTGCTAATTCTACTATAAAAATGTATTGTTGCTAATTCTACTATAAAATGTATTGTTGCTAATTCTACTATAAAATATATTGTTGGTAATTCTACTATAAAAATGTATTGTTGCTAATTCTACTATAAAATGTATTGTTGCTAATTCTACTATAAAAATGTATTGTTGCTAATTCTACTATAAAATATATTGTTGGTAATTCTACTATAAAAATGTATTGTTGCTAATTCTACTATAAAATATATTGTTGCTAATTCTACTATAAAAATGTATTGTTGCTAATTCTATTATAAAATATATTGTTGGTAATTCTACTATAAAAATGTATTGTTGCTAATTCTACTATAAAATGTATTGTTGCTAATTCTACTATAAAATGTATTGTTGCTAATTCTACTATAAAATGTATTGTTGGTAATTCTACTATAAAATGTATTGTTGGTAATTCTACTATAAAATTCAATGATCATTTTTTTTATAAAAAATAATATTGTTAGAAACTTTACCATAAAAATCTATTTTTATACTTTCCTATAACGTTTTTCTTTAGGTGCTACCACCGCTGATCAAGGTGTACCTGGGAACAACAGCAATCAAGACGTGCTTCCACGCTTCGCAAAACTTCCAATCTTTCGATCAGCTGCCTTGCTGCCGGATGCAGTTTATCGTCATACCCAGGACAACGACCGTCGCGACCTCCGGTTAACCTTTAGGGAACTTCGATTTGAACCCTTTATTTAATCTATGGGATAGATTATTCTCGTTCCACTGTCCATTTCTAGGGATATTTACTGTTGTTATTATTTTAATATTACACAGTTATTGTTCGTGTCGTTTCCACTGATCCTAAGTACGCAGAGCCTGGCCCAGGGATTGAACAAAATTACTATATCACAAAATTCACGAACCAACAGGACAATATCTTAATGGGTGAAGTGGGACGAACAATAACTAAACGAGATATCCCTAGCAATGGAACGAGAACAATCTACCTACCCCACATAGTGTAAATGGCTGAGCTCAAAATTCCCTGTAGGTCACCCGTGTCAACAAGCACCCGATGAAGCCAAAACGGTGATAATAACAACTAAGATGAATAATAATAACTCTTCACCCCAGAAATTCCGACAGAAACAATATTGTTTAGTTTATTATTCAGGAAGTATTGAACATAAACAATGAGTTGCAAGACAAGTTGTTGGTATATTTTTGTTGTCAGTCTTTAAGCTATGTGGGACAATAGGCCAAATAAAGAGGTAAGTTGATAAGAAAAAAACATGATTAATGCCTTGACTGAAATCTTTAAACCTGAGAAAATAAATTCGGAGTTATTTTGTTTTTTTGTTGTTTTTTTTTGTTTTTTGCCTTTGGTTTTTTTTGTTTTTTTGTTTTTTTTTGTTTTTGTTATGGGACCTTACCCATAATAACATAATGGACTATTCCATACGTAATAAATACTGCGCCTCAAGAGAAAGCAGAGAGTTCAGCCCGAAGTTCGGCGATCGGCTGATCGGCTGAACTCTCTACCTTCGGACGGGGAATCTCTTTCGGGGCGGAATCTCTTTCGCGGAGGTAAACGGACCCTGAACCCGTTTATACGGGTTCAAACGGCATATTTTTGGCCGAGCCCACAGGCTCGGATATCCCACGTTAAAACGGCATTGTGCCACATGATAACCTCGTGGAGGGGGGTGACTAAATACCGTTCAGCCTGAAGTCGGGCGACTGGCTGATCGGTTGAACTCTCTGCCTTTGGGCGGGGAGAAACCCGAACGAGGCTACGCCGAAGGCTGGAGTCTTTTTCGGGGAGGTAAACCGACCCTGAACCCGTTTATACGGTTTGAAAGGGCATATTTTTGGCCGAGCCCACATGCTCTGAGATCCCACGTTAAACCGGCCTTGTGCCAGATGATGCCCTCGTGGGGGGGGGTGACTAAATACTGTTCAGTCTGAAGTCTGGAATGAAGTCAGTCAGAAGACCGTCAGGAGTCAGTCGAGTCAGAAGCAGTCCGAAACAGAGTCGCGTTCAGACAATTACTACTAAACCTGATTGTTCGTACTAACCCTTTCTACTTCTCTGTATCTATTCCTGTTTGTAATATATCTGTGTTATTCCATATGCGTGTTCGAGTTCTTCTTTATTGGTTCTACCTTGGACTATCACCGTGGTACAAGGAACCGGACCATAACAGGTTTTTTTTTTTTTTTTTTTTTTTTTTTTTTTTGTTTTTTACATTCAGGCTATCCTTTGGAAACGTGTGTTCATACATTAAAGAATTACCTAAATTACAAAGATTTTCACAATTACAATTACAATTTTTTTTTTTTTTTTTTTTTTTAATTCCAGGCTTGGAGTTTTGTTTACATTATACTATCCGCCCGACACACGATTATCCACAAAGAAAATAATAAACCAAATTCTTTTAATTAAAGAAAGTATCTGGATTTTGTTTAGTTCCCAAGCTTAGGATTTGTTTGTGTTGATACTGTCCGCCCTAGAATATCATTATCGTTACAGAAGAAAAGAACAGAAGGAAAGAGACACTATGTGATTAATAATATCTCCAAAGATTAAGATGGTCATGGCGGAGAAATTATATTTATCAATGTCAATTTTAGTGGGGAAGTGGGTATCTATATAAACGGGAGCCCACCAGGCCCAAAGACACACAGACAAAGAATCATGCTGGCAAAGAGTTGTCAGACAGGCGCCGACCCACAAGAAACACCCGAAATTTCCTTGACTGGAGCGAAAACACAGACACACGCATGACGGAAGTGAGAATCGACTGGCTGGTTATTGCTACTAGATTTTACAAATCACTATCCGGTAAATATTTTGCGATAAATAATAGAGACATTTTATTCACAGTTCTTTCTTTATTTCAATAAACCTTTTGTTAGAGTTACTGACAGTGTTGCGCATTTTATTGAAGGAATCATTATTCCAGCCCTGATTCCAAAGTTGCATTTGAAAGCAAAAACAAAATGTTACCACGGCCACAGACAGGAATTACGCAATCTTGTCTGTGGTACACAACGCACATGAATGGGCCTACACTAGACTTCGCCATCAATATCTAATATCGTAAAATTTGAGGAAATCCAAATCAACTCCTATTGAGACAACGCATTATTTAATAAACCCAGGAGGGTAAAAAATTTAGATGGCATGTAAATATATTATTCAACAAAGCGAGCTGGGGTATCGACTGAGGAGGAGGAAGAAGAGACAAGAAACAGGAAAGAAAGTTTGAGTAGAGGGTGTGGGTTACACTTATATCAAAAACTTCGCTTGCATCTTATTTTTATTGTAAACAGAGAAGATGAAAAGTATCAGTTTGTGTTGTCGTATTTTTAAATGTGCCATTGTTAAAAAGAAAAGAAAAATACCTGATTATGTTAGGTAGATAATTTTAAATTCATTTTAAATAAAATATGAAATAGTTTCCAACCTCTGATTGGTTCCTCCTATATACACCGCATCACAGCGGCATTTGAATTCATATACAACTAAACTGTTATGAAAACAGGACAACCGATTCTTACAGAAAGAAGGAAACGCGTCTCTCGTTTGCGAATTATGCAACATGTACCTGCCTATTTGCGTTCAAGTAGTCAAAGTCGTGTTTTAAAAACCACTCAAGTAGTACAGGACTCGTCGACTGGGCAGCATTTGCCGGACAATCCCGATTGTGCCGCTGAGTATAATGACACATTTTTTTCCATCTTACATAGTGCTCGCTCGGTTCACCATCTCCGAGTCCTTGAGGCTGTTTATATTAAGTTCCATCAGCCGACCCTATGTAAACAAAAGGAACATTTTATTCGATCCTTATGTTTGATCGAGTGTCTTTTTTTTCTATTTTATACTCTTTTCGAACTTCCTATTTTTTTCGTCGTTAATTTATTTACAATTAAAATTTATTTTAATCGCGTTCCAACTTCCTCTCCCCATTCGTTTTTTATTATTAATGCATCAAAATTGTGTTGTTTGCTTCGCCAGCGATTACCTTTTGGCCGCAGACATGGTAGCGATGGCCAAACTGGCAAGAATATGGAGGAGCCAAACTCAGCTTTCAAACAAAGTACATATTGTCCAAATCGCTGATAGTCTCCATTCTCCTATTTGGATGTGAAACGTGACACTGTTGGCAGAGATAGAACGATCCAAGCGTTTGAGAACAAAAGGCATGAGAAAATTCTTTGGTATATTCTAAAACTAATCAGTTTGTTTATAAAAAACGGTTGAAAATTTTTTATATATATATTAGAACCTCTTCTCACCATTGTTAAACTGAGAAAATGGCGGGGTTTGGGCACATTACAAGGCACGACAGCCTGTGCAAGACCATCATGCAAGGTACCGTTGAAGGTTGACGCAGGTGAGAACGCCAACGCAAAAAATGGTTCAACAACGGACAAGTATGACAATACCAGAATTGCTGATAACTGCTGTTGATAGACCGTTCGGAGGAGATTCAATATGGCTTCTGCATTAAGATCCCCCGTTACGATTACAGAAGTTAAGTGGATGATGATGTTAATGGTGACGATGATAAGTAGAACTGCTTTGAAAATTTATAAATAAACGATATTCTTAGGGCGTTCGTTTTTAAACTTTCACAATGATTCCAAAAGGGCCTTCTAAAATTATCATCATTCTGTGATTAATGTTATTCTTAAAAGTATAAAAAACTGAATAATGCATTTTTTCATTAGAACAATTTGTAAATTATGTCATAGTGCAGGGGTCGACACGCCATTCAATTTCCAATGGCACGCAGCTGCAAATGACATCACGAAGTCCGAACCAATAACTACTACAACACAAAGAAGATATTTAGCTCTTTCAATTTTAATATATACTAGTGTATATATACTATATATTACTATATAAAACAGATTGTAGAACAGGTATATTGACATTTACTTGAATAAAAATACGTATGCTGTTGGCACACTGAATGATTTTAAAAAAACCCTAAGTCGACACACAGTTAGCAAAAATAGACTGACCCTTGGTCTACAGCAGTCAATACAAGGAAAGACTGAAAACTCTAAAAGCTATTATTATACAACATAAACAGCCGACATTAAATAAAATATCATTCACCTCAGGAGAAGGTATTTTGACATTCATATGATATAATTAATAGGCACACATATTTTATCAGTATTATAATAATAAAAAAAATAAAAATTAAATTAATAAATAAATAAATTGCATTCTTTTTCTGCAGACTCATTCCGTCATTACATATGACGTCACACTAAACCATTTGACATATTATTGTATATATTACTATATAAAATATATTGTAGAACCGGTATATAGAGGTTGACTTGTATAAAAATACGTATGCAGTTGGTACACTGAATGACTTTTAAACCCTAAGACGGCACATAGCAAAAGGTTGCCGGTCCATGTCATAGCGGGCTTGTAGCAAACATTCCCTTTCAGTTTGCCATGATATAGGCAGAATCTACGTTAAGGCTTCTTCTTTCCTCCTCCAAATTTTGTTTTAGGTTTTTTTTACGTCTATTCCTGGGAATTAAGCAATTAAATCACCGTAGGAGAACACTCAGTATGGATCAATTTCAGCAAAGTAATAATGACCTGCTATATTAAGTCATAAATCCCTGTATTAGAGCGTTACCTCAAAATCAGAGACTATATAGAGATATTTACTTAGCACATTTGCTGACGCTAAACAATCTTTCAGCTATCTATTTTACTTTTGAACATGATTAAATATTTATATCAGTGTGATTAGAGAATTTTGAATAATTCCCAATTGGCAGGAATGGAAATTGTTTTTGGGAACGTGTGTTTTATTTATATGACATGATATCTGATATGCTTAAGTCCCAAAGAAACATCGATTTGGTGTACTATTCAGGTCTTTCTTTTTTCCTAGAGATGCAAAATACAAAGTCAGTCATCATCGGCATTTCTAAACGTGTCTCAGCAGGCATCGGTTCAGACTGACAGGTAAGGTTTTTGGGGTCCCAGGTGCAAAACTGATGCGACGGTCTGTGATAGCGCCCTTGCCAGAAAAATCGGTTGAATATATAGAAGTCATTCTATCTCCCTCTCAATTCAAAGAACTCTTTCACATATGCATTCATTATTCTAAATTTACTGAAAATATATATATATATATATATATATATATATATATATAGAACTATATATATATATATATTAATCATCCACAGACTGACTGAATTTCAATGTTCACAGCTCCTCAGTTGACTAAAAGACGTCCGGTTGCCTTTAAAAAGGATCGAAACCCGACTGAATAAATTCCTGTCGGGGATTCTATTAAAGCCGTTGGCGCAACCAGCAGCAATTTATATATATATATATATATATATATATATATATGTATAAATGTGTGTATATATATATATATATATATATATATGTGTATATATATATATATATATATATATATATATATATATATATATATATATATATATATATATATATATATATATATAAATATATGAATATATATATAAATATATGTAAATATATATATATATGTATATATGTATATATATATATATATATGTATATATATGACATTATATTGTATATATATATATATATATATATATATATATATATATATATATATATATATATTTATATATATATGTATGTATATATATATATATATATATATATATATATATATATATATATATATATATATATATATATATATATATTGATGCATGTTTCATTAAATAATATAGACAAGTTTTGTCTATTTATTGTATGTAAATTCTTTTCATATCGTCTGATAAGCTTAATAACATTATCATTAAACGAAGAAAGAAAATCACAATATTGATACATATTTTTAATCCAATCTAATCTTTTGGCTTACATAAGCCATTATCAAAGATGACAATTACATTACAATATATTAAGCAATATACGGACAAGACAGTGATGATAGTCTGTCATTGTTTACATAGATGATTTCTAAGCAACGATAAACACGCGCATATAAGACGCTGGAAGCGAAAATCGCACCGCAGCTCATGACGTCACACATGACCACGCGGGAGTAAAAAAAAACGAGCAGTATTAAGTATGGGAAGCCGTTGGTATAAACCAATGGCTTCTGTTACAAATTATAGGGATTTAAGAATATTTGTGGAGATTTCATAGTTTATTTTTTTTAGGTTATGTTTCAAAAAGATCCTGGCAAAAAAATTAAGTTAATCATATACTACACTAAATCTAGTATATCCAACTCAAACCGTAATAAACCAAAATTATTTTTCCAATAAAAATCAATGTAGAGAAAAAAGTCACAGTACAATAAAATTTGAAAAGAAAAGTACAACACACGAATGTATACAACATGGCGGTCGACTCAGAAATGATCACGTTCGGATTAACTCGGTCCGGCAATGTTGTTCGAGAACCGAAATTTTGTTCGATAACCGAGGTAAATTCATCTCGAATTTTCTGTTCGAAAACCGATTTGTTCGACATGTGAGATGTTCGACAACCGAGGTTCCTCTGTATTTATATTGGATTATTTGAGCAAAACTTCAAAGAAAACGCTTTAAGATTATTTTTCGCTGAAAGTTTAATGACAATATCTGAGTAGTTTCGGCTTTCATGAGCTATTATCAAAGACTCTCTCTCTATCTCTCTCTCTCTATCTCTCTCTCTCTCATTTTTATCGATTTTTTTTCAAATATCGATTCATAAAGTTTTATTGATGTTTCATTGTTTATTTTAATGCTTAATTCTTCCATTGTTTGTATCGAATTTTTACTCTAATAATTTTTCTCTCTTAATAATTAAAAAAAATACATCGCCGTGCTGATTAACGTTTCATTTATTCAGTAATAGCTCCATTAACTCACATATCACCATCCAAAGAGAAGTGGC